>JAVJIF010018874.1:0-80948 GCA_038442645.1 Agave tequilana | reverse complement strand
AAGGTTACATGTTGTTCTTGCACCTTTGCTAACAATGAAAATTTTAGCTGTCGTCGTAACACATTGTAGTGGTAAAAAAATAACACTCACAGGATCACACAACGTATCCAAGCAATCAGGAGATTCCGTCACTCCATATCTTTTCAGAGCCAGTTTGGTCCACACTGAAGTCACTCTTCACCCCAATGACACTTCCGTCCCGGTAGCTCTGATACTTCAAGTCATCTCGGAGCTCCCTCCATTCCAAAGGCTTCAGCTCCGCGTAAGGCGAGCACGACAACAAAATATCCCCGATCTCCACCGATTGTTACGCAGCCTAATCTTCCCCTACGTTCATAACGTGTCACACCCTCCAACCTGAGCGGTTATTGATAGGGCGGATTTTTCGGCTTGCAATCCCAACAATCAAGCGCTAGAAGTCACGGTCTTACAACAAATTGACATGTGCAGATTGTGCAGTTATGAAGATCACGCCCGTACGATCAAACTCCATGCACACATATCAGAAGCATAAATATACATTCTGCTCCAACGAGAGAGTGGACTGGGGATCTTCCTTTTTTCTAACTAAGCCCAACATTGACACTCTAGCAAACAATTCCTGTAATTCCTGTAACCCGCGAGTTATAGTGAATTCCTCTCCTCCTCCCCGTGATTTTTCCCGATTAAGGGTTTTCACCTAAGAGTCTTGTGTCTCTCTTTTTGTATTGTGCATTATCTTATCTCCCACACACACCCCACTCTCTAATCTCGCTTGTGGTGTGGATTGACCGTCCGATCGCTCGTGACGGAAAAGCTCCACCATACACGTGAATGCGACCAGGTTGAAATGAAAGCCAAAAAGAGAGAGAGAGAAATCAAATTTAATATCAAACTTTTTACATCCTCCAAACCATATATAACCAAGAATTGCTAAGGTAACCGAGAACGTGACATTGCTTGAGGAAGGCCTAGAGAAATAGGCAAATCATCATACAATCTTAGCAAGCATCATAGTGGAGTTGGATGAAAATTATCGCCAGTAGAGATTTCTTAATTTCAATGATAATGGGAGGACAATTAAGAGCAATAGAGAATATAGTTTCATTGAGATACAACAGAGTGTAGAGAGAGAGGGAGGAAGCAAGAGAAAGAGGAGGAGGTCACCCCAACACACCTGAGAGAATTGTCCCCCTAAGTGCATGCTCATCTCTCTCTCTTATTTTGTTGCCAAAAAGAAAAAACATCGCCACATTTTGCCCTTTCAACCACACGCTTTGATCTCATAATAATTTTTGCATAAATTTCTGCAACATGTCTGTTGGCTTTTCGTGAAGGGTTATTTATTTGCCCTAACATATTTTTTTCCTCAAGGTTTGTTTATTGCATGAGAAAATCAACAGATAGCTGCATATGATTTTGAGAATGTTAGATTTTTTTTCCCGAAATAAAAGAAAAAACAAGAGAAAATCTAACATGTTATTTTCTTGGAAAAATGGTCTTTAGGCCCTTGCTGTGAAACTTTCATGCGAGAAAGTCCTTATAGTTTGCAATGAAGTGAAAAAGCCCCTTGAATAAATTGGTTGTGTATGTAGGTCCCTGCCCCCACTCAAATTTTTTTAATAACTATGTTGCCCTTAATTAGATGCATTGTCTGAGTTGATTTGAGTGGCTAGCATGACGAGCATTTAATGCTCGTCACGTGCTAGTCATGTGGGCCGGCTTAGAGGCTCTATTTTTGTCCACTCTCTTCTAATTTCGGTCCACCTCAAGGTGGATAATTTTTTTTTGCATTGATAATTTTTTCAGAAATAATTTTTTTTAACAAGGATGCTATATTTCTGTCCAATTTTTTAGAAGGATGCTATATGTCTTTCCACCCTCAATGGATGGTAAATGCACATTAAATTTTTTCCTCCAGAGATTTACCATTAGCAATTTATTTATAATTAGAAAATTATTCATAACATATAAATATTTATTTATTTATCTTTAACTTATAAATTTTGTACACCTCTAATATTATGTTCACATTCTCAAACTTTTGTCCACCTTCTCAAAATAATTATCCACCTTCTTAAATTTTTGTCCACCTTCTTAAATATTATGTCCGTCTTGTCAAATATTCTGTCCACTTTCTCTACTATTTTGTAACGCCCCGATCCCGCGGGTACGAAGACTTTATTGCGATGTACATACGCCGGTCGAAAATACCCTTACATATATACACTAAGTATCAGTACAGGCAAGAATCATAGTACGAAAGTATGCGATGCATTATACATTTCAACATACGAGTACAATTATAAAGTTATCATAGGATGTAACACAATATTACAAGAATATTACACACTGATAGACACAAATACGAGAATACAAGGAGATATACAATTATGAATAATACAAAAAATGCTCACAAGTTACAAAAGAAAAACTCGAGAGACGAGCAAGGGTGCCTAGAAGGACATGGCTCCAGATGGTTAACTGCTGATCAATGATGCTACCGCCGCTCAACTCTGATCACCAGAAAGTCCACCTCGGTCCAAGGTCCAAGATTTGAACATACAAGTCCAGGGGAGTCAGAACTCCCCAACGATGTATGGTGAATGCCAAGTGGCGTGCAGGGACAAGCACACGTGTATCGATAAATCTGAGTCAAAAATTATGTATTGAAAATCGTGTCATGAGCACAAACACACAGGAGCAAGAAATGAGGTAGCAAGTAAAGTAAATGTATTAAAACTAGTTATATAAGCCCAAATTACCGATCCGTGAGGTTTGTACATTGAAAAAATAATCCAAATAGGAAACCCACATATGTATATATATGTCGTATACCTCACGTATACATATATATATGTCGTATATCTCACGTGTGTGTATATATATATGTCGTATACCTCACGTCACCGTATTCTGAGTTCATATCACCTGAGTTATACACACACACACACATGAGGTATACGACATATATATACGACATATGTGTGTGTGTGTGTGTGTGTGGGTGGTATACCTCACGTCACCGTGTTCTGAGTTCATATAACCTGAGTTATCTTCTAAACTACCAAAACATCATAAAACTGATAGAAATTGATAAAACTGATAATACCGAATACAGGCAAAACCAGCTGTACAAGCTCAAATTATGGCTTCATGAGAGTAGTACATCGAAGGAATAATCCAAACAAAGAAACTCCCATCTATATACTGAAAAAACACTAGAGGGGGGGTGAATAGGTGTAAATGCTAATCTAACAATCTTTTTAAAACAAGTATGAATGTATGATGCAACGATCTCTCAAAACAAGACTAAGAGCCGAATACCCGGTGAAGGGTTCTGAACTCCTTCCTCGTGATTCCTCTTGATAAGAGTTAGAGGTGCGCAATGCAATCTTGTTGTATGAGAATTGACCGACAAGAGCAAGGAATGAATAATATGCAATGGTGAAATGCACACAAGATATATCACAAGTAATGAAGACAATATCACAAACAAGTAATATAGAGCAATATAGAGCAATGGAAATAGAAAGCAATAGAGAGCAAGAACACAAAGCAATCGCAAACACATGATATTTGTTTCGAGGTTCGAGCCACCGCTCTACTCCCCGCCTTCACCGCCGTGAAGGGTTTCCACTATCCACCGAGGACTTTACAAGGTCTACCGAAGACCGGAGTACCGAATTCCACCACTTACAAGCCTCTACCGAAGAGGTATCTCCACAAGAATAAGGAAAAAGGAACAAGTAACCAAGTGATCACAATAAAGATCACAAACTCTTTACAACACTTCTCTTTTACAACTTCCTTATAGAGTGAGGATTGGAATTTTGGCTCTAGAAGTGTAGTGAGAAATAAACTCAGTTGTAAATGAAATTTTCTTGCTAACACAACTGAAAAATAAGGCCAAGAATGAATTGAAAATTGAGAGCTTTTGAAACTTTTCTTTTTCTTTTGAAAACTTTGAAAACTAGGTATATTTCTTGGTGTTTTTGCAAGTGACACATCTCCTCTATTTATAGGGAGAGGAAGGGATTAAAACTTATTTAATTTAAGCTTATTTGATCAGAAAATAATCCACAATACTCAGAAAAAATCTGCCACAAAAACAGTCCTAAAACAGATTTCAGAATTTCACCAAAGAGGAAAGAGCCGTTGGGGCTCTGCAGGCTTGGCGGTCGACCGGTCCGGTCGGCCGTCAGCCCTGCTGGCATATAGCCGTTGGGCTCGGGTCGACGGCCTCAAAAAGGAAACACAGTTTTGAACTGTCGGTCGACCGGTCGACCGCCCGACAAAAAACAGAGAGCAGAAACTTTTGGTCGGTCGACCGTTCGGCCGACCGACAAAAAACAGAGAGCAATCTGTTTTCTGCCTGTCGTCCGGTCGGTCGGTCGACGGACGTGCACAAGCGTGCATGTCCTGACACAGGATCCGGTCGACCGGTCCGGTCGGCCGGTTCAGCCTGAAACAGAAAAAAAACAAACTGAAAAAATTTTGAACTTTGGAAAAATTTCAGAATAATTTTGTATGAAATTTTGACTAAGTATCATGCTGGAAAGATATAAATACATGATATAAACAAGATATAAAATTTGTAAACATGAATCATGTATAGAGACCAAGGCATGAACTTTAAACAAAACATCAAGACTAAAAACTGTATTTTGGAAAAAAATGTGTGTATGTCCTAGAGCCAATATTCTACAACCTCAAACTTTAACAAGCTATTCCTTACATTGGTTCTAAATGACTACAAGGTCTTCAAGTGGGCTTCTCCATATGTGATCTTGCAAAGCTTGATGTTTGAGCCCAAATTGAGGTGATTTGAGTCAAAACATCTTCCTTTAGGGAAGAATGCTCTAGGAATCATTAGAACCCTGAAACACACTAAAACAACAAAACATGATTAGTACAAATAACTACATATGTTTTGTAATCATCAAAACACACTAAACCGGGTGATTGTAACCTTGGGCCAATACTCCCCCTTTTTGATGATGACAAAACATATAAGTTATTTTAAACAAATGAGAAGAGCTTGGAAGCTCCCCCTCAAATTATGCTATGTATAAACGAATGATTATGAGTAGCTATATACCTACAGCATGAAAACACAATAGTTTGTAATAAAAACGAAAACTAAAAACTCAAGAGTAGCAAACAAACTACCAAAATCTTTTTCAAACAAACTTACTCTTTCTTTTTCTCCCCTTTTTGTCATACATCAAAAAGGGTTTGAACAACAAAAAAAATATTTTCTCAAGAATCCATAATACACACATTCAACTCACCACAAATAAAAGAAAATCTAGCATAGTCTAGAGGTTTTGTAAAAATATCGGCAAGTTGAAAATCGGTAGAAACATAGTCAATATCAATATCACCTTTCTCATAATGATCTCTAAGAAAGTGATACCTAATGTCAATGTGCTTTGTTTTACTATATTGATTTGCATTCTTTGTCATATGAATAGTACTAGTATTATCACAAAATATTTTAATATGATCAAAATGCAAATCATAGTCAAGGAGAGTATGTTTCATCCAAAGAACTTGTGCACAACAAGCTCCGGCCGCAACATACTCCGCCTCGGCGATTGAAAGGGCTACCAAATTTTGCTTTTTGGAAGACAAAGAAACAAGACAATTACCAAGAAATTGACATGTTCCACTTGTACTCTTCCTATCTACCCTACAACCCGCATAGTCGGCATCCGAAAAACTCGTCATTGAAAATTGTCCGGTTTTCGGATACCACAAACCCATTTCAATAGTGCCATTAAGGTATCTAATTATGCGTTTAACCGCAATTATTGGGACTCTTTAGGACACGATTGAAAACGAGCACAAAGACAAACAGAAAACATGATATCCGGCCTACTAGCCGTCAAATATAACAAGCTACCTATCATGCTACGATAAAGCTTAATGTCTACACTTTTACCTTGTTCATCCTTGTCAAGCTTTGTGGTTGTTGCCATGGGAGTTTTGCTCACTTTAGCTCCTTCAAGCCCGAACCTCTTGATAAGTTCCTTTGTATACTTGGCTTGATTGATGAAGATCCCATCCTCCTTTGCTTGATTTGGAGACCAAGGAAATAGTTGAGTTCACCCATCATAGACATTTCAAATTCTTCCTTCATGCATGATTCAAAAACTTGGCAAAGAGATTCATTAGTAGAACCAAATATAATATCATCCACATAAATTTGAACAATAAGAATATCATTTTTAACATGTTTGTAAACAAAGTAGTGTCTATTTTACCTTTCTTAAAACCATTTGAAATTAGAAATGAGGAAAGCCTTTCATACCAAGCCCTGGGGGCTTGTTTCAAACCATAAAGAGCTTTGTCAAGTTTAAAAACAAAATCCGGATGTGTAGGATCAACAAATCCGGGGGGTTGTTCAACATACACCTCCTCTTCAATAAATCCATTTAAGAAAGCACTTTTAACATCCATTTGAAACAACTTAAAATCTTTATATGATGCAAATGCAAGTGTCATCCGTATGGCTTCAAGCCGTGCTACGGGTGCAAAGGTTTCTTCAAAATCGATTCCTTCGATTTGGGTGTAACTTTGGGCAACTAACCTAGCTTTATTTCTAACAACGTTACCCGACTCATCCAACTTGTTCTTAAAGATCCACTTAGTACCAATTGTTGGTCTATGTGGGGCCTAGGAACAAGGTGCCAAACTTGGTTGCGCTCAAATTGATTGAGCTCCTCTTGCATGGCTAGCAACCAATATGAGTCGGCCTCGGCTTCGAGGACGTTCTTGGGTTCAAAATGAGAAATAAAAGCATAGTGCCCACAAAAATCATGAAGTTTAGAGCGAGTGGTTACCCCTTTAGATACTTCACCTATAACGAGATCCTTGGGATGATGCGGATTGTATCTCCAATCCTTTGGAATTTGATGAGTAGGCTCTACTTCAATTGTTTGAATTTCATTTCCTTGAGCCTCTTCTATTTTAGCTTCACTTCCTTCATCATCCTTTGGTTTGCCTCCAATAGTAGGTGAGTCCTCCAAAGTAACTTTCTCCAAGTCTTCATCTAAAGAATCTATTTCTACAACATTCTTAACAAACAAATTAGATTCTTCAAACTTAACATGTATAGATTCCTCAATAGTCAAAGATGATCTATTGAAGATTCTATAAGCCTTACTAGTATTAGAATAACCAACAAAAATTGCCTCATAAGATCTAGCATCAAATTTACCTAAATTATCTTTTGTATTTAAAACAAAACATTTGCATCCAAAAACCTTAAAATATGAAACATTTGGCTTTCTAGAAAAATAAATCTCAAAAGAAGTTTTGAAGTATTTTTGTATAAGAAAACACGATTTGATATATAGCATGATGTATTAACGGCCTCGGCCCACAAATAATGTGGGAGACCATATTCACTAAACATTGTCCTAGCCATCTCTTGTAATGTTCGATTTTCCGTTCAACCACTCCATTTGTTGTGGAGTTCTAGGACAAGATAGTTCATGCTTTATTCCATGTTCTTCACAAAAAGTGGTAAAGGGTAGGTTAATGAATTCACCTCCTCTATCACTTCTTATTCTTAAAATTGAAGTATCTTTTCCTTTTCAACTCTTTTCTTAAAGGCTTGATTTTGTGTTCCAAAAAGAAAACCCAAGTAAAACGTGAAAAGTCATCAACCAAAACAAATGCAAAACGATTCCCACTTAGACTTTTGGTTTGAGTAGGATCAAATAAATCCATATGGATCAACTCTAAAGGACGTGATGTCATGATATCCTTGATTGACTTGAAAGAGGACTTGGTTTGTTTCCAAGTTGGCACGCGTCGCAAACGCGGTCTTTTCAAAGTTCAAGCAAGGAATACCCTTCACCATTTCCTTTGTGTTTAACCTAGATATATGGTCAAAAGAAATGTGGCCTAATCTTCTATGCCACAACCAAGAGTCATCATCGAGGGCTTTTAAACAAGTAATATTACAAGACATATTAGACATATCAATCATATAAACATTGTTTTCACGAAAATCGAAAAATACACAAGTATTAGATATTCTATCAATAACTTTACAAACTACATTATCAAAATAACATCAAAACCTTTGTCACAAAGTTGACAACACTCAAGAGATTATGCTTGAGGCCATCAACTAAAACAACATTTTCTATTAAAGGGGATGTACCAAGTTTAACATTACCAATACCGATGATTTTACCCTTGGCATCATCTCCGAAGGTGACGGTGCCACCTTCATGGTATCTTGATAGGGTTGAAAAGTTATTGATGTCCCAAGTCATGTGCCTTGAGCAACCACTATCAAGATACCACAACCCTCTACGTCGTTGGGCCTTGGAAGGTACCTACATCATTTAACAAATTCATTGACTTTGGTACCCAAATTTTCTTGGGTCCTTGAAAGTTAGTGTTTCGAACCCAAACATTATGACGAGATGCATTTAGTCTATCATAACAAAACTTAACTAAGTGTCCTTTACGGCCACAATATGAACATGAAATCACTTTACCATACATGAATGCATGATGTGTGTGTGAAGTGTGAGCATGTTTTGGGGGTTTTGCATGACGTAAAGGTTGTGTGGTATGAACATGAGCATGAGCATGAAAAGCATGTTCTTAGGAGCTTGTTTCTTAGGAAACATAGCCTCATTTCTATTCTTATCAAATTCACACTTTTTCAAAATAACTCCTAATGAGTCAATTTTCTTTTTAAGCAAGGAAATCTCATTTGTCTCTACTTGTGGGAACTTGCCTTTACTAGTGATCTTATAATTATCAAAATCTTTTTGAGTAGAAACTAAAGTGGAAAGCAATTCATCTTTTTCTTTAGAAAGAGTAAATACTTGATGATTAAGAGACTCATTTTCCTTTTTCATCTTTAAATACTTTTTCTTTAGAAAATCATAATTGTGTGAGAGTTCTACAAATGCTTCTCCTAATTCATCCATAGAAAGTTCATCATCAAGAGAAGTGGTAGGGGTTACCTTGCTTGTGCTTTCATTTGCCATGAAGCACATGTTGGCGGTGTCAACCTCCTCCTCGGATTCGCTCTCGGAATCCAATGTCGCCTTCAAAGCTTTCTTCTTGAATGGCTTCTTGGAGGTGGAAGGCTTTACTTTATCCGGATATTCCGCCACTGTATGTCCCGGCCTTTGACAATTGAAGCAAATAATCTTCCTCTCTTCTTTACCTCCTTGCCATTTCCTTCTTCCTTGGAACTTAGCCTTGTTGTACATCCTCCGAACGTTCTTCACAAGAAGTGAGAGCTCTTCGTCATCTTCTTCTTCATCATCTTCGTCGGAGTGTGTGGATTGACTCTTGAAGGCTATAGTCTTCTTCTTGGAGGGAGCCATTTCTTCCCTTGCTTTTCTCTCCATCTCATGGGTTTTGAGGTTCCCAATGAGACCTATAAGCTCCATCTCCTCCTTGTCATTTAGTTCCTTCAAGGTAGTTGCTTTTACTTCCCAAGAAGGAGGAAGAGCCCGGATGATCTTTCTTACTCTTTGGTCGTTGTCAATAGCATCACCTAGAGAAGAAAGTCCATTAGTGATCTTTGTAAATCTTGTAACCATATCATCTATGGTTTCATTTTCTTGCATGCAAAAGTTCTCATATTGGGACCGAAGAAGGTCTATTTTAGCCCTCTTCACTTGTGAAGTCCCCTCATGTGTTACAAGCAAGTGTGTCCAAATCTCAAATGTGGATTTGCAATGAATAACTCTAGAGATATCATCATCATTAAGGGCTTGAAGTAGTGCATAATGAGCCCTAGCATTGGCATCAAATTCCTTAGTCTCAATTTCGGACCAAGTGGATTCATCACTGGGGGGTGCACTAAAAGATTTGGTCACGGCCTTTGCAACTCGACTTCCTAGAGATTGCAAGAAAACGGTCATCTTAACCTTCCATATGGGAAAGTTAAGTCCATCAAACTTTGGAGGGGTCTTAATTCCATCGGCCATTTTACTAAGTGAGAGTGTATGAAAAATGAATGATATGATTAGCAAATAGAGGATCTCTCTAAGGTTGTTAAGCCAAGAGCCTAGAGATCAAGCTCTGATACCAATTGAAAAACACCTAGAGGGGGGGTGAATAGGTGTAAATGCTAATCTAACAATCTTTTTAAAACAAGTATGAATGTATGATGCAACGATCTCTCAAAACAAGACTAAGAGCCAAATACCCGGTGAAGGGTTCTGAACTCCTTCCTCGTGATTCCTCTTGATAAGAGTTAGAGGTGCGCAATGCAATCTTATTGTATGAGAATTGACCGACAAGAGCAAGGAATGAATAATATGCAATGGTGAAATGCACACAAGATATATCACAAGTAATGAAGACAATATCACAAACAAGTAATATAGAGCAATATAGAGCAATGGAAATAGAAAGCAATAGAGAGCAAGAACACAAAGCAATCGCAAACACAAGATATTTGTTTCGAGGTTCGAGCCACCGCTCTACTCCCCGCCTTCACCGCCGTGAAGGGTTTCCACTATCCACCGGGGACTTTACAAGGTCTACCGAAGACCGGAGTACCGAACTCCACCACTTACAAGCCTCTACCGAAGAGGTATCTCCACAAGAATAAGGAAAAAGGAACAAGTAACCAAGTGATCACAACAAAGATCACAAACTCTTTACAACATTTCTCTTTTACAACTTCCTTATAGAGTGAGGATTGAAATTTTGGCTCTAGAAGTGTAGTGAGAAATAAACTCAGTTGTAAATGAAATTTTCTTGCTAACACAACTGAAAAACAAGGCCAAGAATGAATTGAAAATAGAGAGCTTTTGAAACTTTTTTTTTCTTTGAAAACTTTGAAAACTAGGTATATTTCTTGGTGTTTTTGCAAGTGACATATCTCCTCTATTTATAGGGAGAGGAAGGGATTAAAACTTATTTAATTTAAGCTTATTTGATCAGAAAATAATCCACAATACTCAGAAAAAATCTGCCACAAAAACAGTCCTAAAACAGATTTCAGAATTTCATCAAAGAGGAAAGAGCCGTTGGGGCTCTGCAGGCTTGGCGGTCGACCGGTCCGGTCGGCCGTCAGCCCTGCTGGCATATAGCCGTTGGGCTCGGGTCGACCGGCCTCAAAAAGGAAACACAGTTTTGAACTGTCGGTCGACCGGTCGGCCGCCCGACAAAAAACAGAGAGCAGAAACTTTTGGTCGGTCGACCGACAAAAAACAGAGAGCAATCTGTTTTCTGCCGGTCGTTCGGTCGGTCGGCCGACGAACGTGCACAAGCGTGCACGTCCTGGCACAGGATCCGGTCGACCGGTCCGGTCGGCCGGTTCAGCCTGAAATAGAAAAAAAAACAGACTGAAAAAATTTTGAACTTTGGAAAAATTTCAGAATAATTTTGTATGAAATTTTGACTAAGTATCATGCTGGAAAGATAGAAATACATGATATAAACAAGATATAAAATTTGTAAACATGAATCATGTATAGAGATTAAGGTATGAACTTTAAACAAAACATCAAGACTAAAAACTGTATTTTTGGAAAAATTGTGTGTGTGTGTGTGTCCTAGAGCCAATATTCTACAACCTCAAACTTTAACAAGCTATTCCTTACATTGGTTCTAAATGACTACAAGGTCTTCAAGTGGGCTTCTCCATATGTGATCTTGCAAAGCTTGATGTTTGAGCCCAAATTGAGGTGACTTGAGTCAAAACATCTTCCTTTAGGGAAGAATGCTCCAGGAATCATTAGAACCCTGAAACACACTAAAACAACAAAACATGATTAGTACAAATAACTACATATGTTTTGTAATCATCAAAACACACTAAAACGGGTGATTGTAACCTTGGGCCAACATATACCCTATGTCTCATGTCATCGTAGCCTGAGTTCACACAACCCGAATTGCACAACGAACAATGAAATATTAATTAACATCTTTTATTATTACTCGTCTGACTCATATATATATATCTAGGTATGTATTCTGGCGTACGACTCAATACACATACATCCATATATGAGTAAGTCGAGGTTGGTTATTGGAAATTGATGATGAGACCAACAATTATGTTTACAATGGATTCTCAACATGTCCGAAATAACGACCCAATAACCTGATATTTAGCCAGGCCGTGCAGCTAAGCACTCATGATGAATTGACTACAATAAATAGGGTGTAAGAATTACCCCGCCCAGAACACCTGGGGCCAACAGGTTGAACCTTAAAATTTTAGTTGCACAACATCCTATACCATTGTAAACAAAACCACAATTTAAGTCCATCAACTTCCCTCTTACCCGTATAAGTTATCCTTTTTATTGTTTATTAGATAATTATCAGTTTACGGGAATGAGCATGAGCATGTCAGGTGTATCATGAGTACATGTAGTATTAGGAATACAGATTGTAATGGAATATATCAAGATATAATCAATATGTCAGGTCAACATTCCCGTATTGTGATAACTATAAGAGTCAAGTATCAGGCATGGTAGGTGTCAGGTGATCATATGCCAGATGTCAGGTAATATCAGGTAGGTGTTAAATAATAACAGGCAGGTATCAAGAAATAACAGGAGGGTGAAAGCACGTCGAGCGATAATACAACAGATATCGTCTGTCGAACAACATAAAATAGGAAAACAGTACCGATATAGAAGATCAGTACGAACACCGAAAAACATTCAGTTTTGAAAAAACAGTTTAAGTAGAGATTTCAAACTCTGCACAACCATCAAATAAAATAGTTAAACGAGTTATCGAGTAGGCAAGCGAGTAAGCAAGTAAGCGAACATTCAAGAGAAGTTAAACAAGCTGGGGACAAGATCAGAGAACTGAGTTTAATCACTAAAGCACTCGATGGAACTCAGAAACAACTCGGTTTAAGATGCGAGTCTAAAATTCGGCAGAGTCCCGCCTAGGCGTGTTTAGCGGTAAAACGTTGAGTGCTAAGCTGCCTTTTCAGGCGTAGCTAAAAAGTCCAGAAGACTTTAATAAACCTCGAAGAGATTAAGCCCGGAGGTTGTAGTGTAGAACCGCGGAGCGGTTAAGCCCGGAGGCTGAGAATGTACCAACATGATATATTAGTACCAAACAACACACATGCATATATAAGAACGAATATTCAACTACACTGTGACAAATAATCATCGCATCAATATAGTTACATGTCCACCAATACAAATATACAGTCCAGAAATTACACAATTTACACGAATAAAATACAAATCTCCCGTTGAAGCGGGAAACCCCATAAATGAAGCGAGAACACTCGCCTAATATTACAGAAAACACAGGGAAATCCCGAAGTTCGGAAGTTCCAACTTATCAACGCGCGCGTGCGCATATCTAATATATATATATATATATATATATAGAAAAATGTATATCAGCCCGCGGGCTGAGAGTATTCTCTCAGCCTGCGGTGACGTGGCTCAATTTGTCACCTCACTGACTTGCGGCCCGCTTTTAGGTAGAAGTTAAATTACCAAATACCCCTTATGATAACTTTTCCTTTTATTTATTATTATTTTCCCCCCTTTTATTTTTTGCCGCTCTTTATATGATATAAATTACTTTTCACCCTATTTCCTGACCTCTTTTTGAAAGATCTAGTTTCACCTTTTCAGCCTGCGATAAAATTTTTTTGAAAATATAAAATCTTTTCAGATCATTTTTTCAGCCTGCGATAAAATTCTACTTTATAGTTTAATTTTTTTGTATATAATGTAGTCAGAGTCTTCGGTCGCATTGTACATTTAAACTGCGACCTTAGTCGAAGTCTTTGGTCGCAGTGTACATGGTTAAATGCGACCAAGGTCGCAGTGTTGTTATTGATAAAGATGGCCAACAACCGCAATCTAGGGTTGCATTACATGGACTGCGACTTTGGTCGCAGTACGTTAAGTAATTAATTTTTTTGTATATAATGTAGTCAGACTCTTTGGTCGCATTGTACATTTAAACTGCGACCTTAGTCAAAGTCTTTGGTCGCAGTGTACATGGTTAAATGCGACCAAGGTCGCAGTGTTGTTATTGATAAAGATGGCCAACAACCGCAATCTAGGGTTGCATTACATGGACTGCGACTTTGGTCGCAGTACGTTAAGTAATTAATTTTTTTGTATATAATGTAGTCAGACTCTTTGGTCGCATTGTACATTTAAACTGCGACCTTAGTCAAAGTCTTTTGGTCGCAGTGTACATGGTTAAATGCGACCAAGGTCGCAGTGTTGTTATTGATAAAGATGGCCAGCAACTGCAATCTAGGGTTGCATTACATGGACTGCGACTTTGGTCGCAGTACGTTAAGTAAGTGTTGTTTTATTAAGTGTTGTTTTGGATTAAGTCATTTTTGAATCTAAATGAAAAATGAAAAGTTGTCTGTTGTCTGATGCGACTTGGAGTCACTCCGTGAGACGCGACCTGTCATAAAGATTTTATGAGATCTTTTAACGTCAAGTCTACGTTGACGAACCCGCACCATTCGTTGTTTCCCGAAGCGGTTTTAATGCCAAACCGGCGCTGGCGGTTGGAGACCATTAATGCCGACGATTCTGATTAATGAACCATTAATTATGGTTATTATGGGCTGCCTATAAATAGGTCTCACCCTCTCCCTTTAACAGCCCATAATTAGACTGTCATCATTCGAGAGCAATTGCTCTGAGAATTTTCGCCTTCTTCAGAGTCTCTAACAGGGGCCTGCCTCCATGGATGAAGATGACCCTATGGACGAACTTGATCGATGTTCGTCCACAAGAGAAGAAGTCATAGACCTCATTGTCCACAAGGGAAGAAGTCATGGTCCTCGTCGTTCACAAGGGAAGAAGTCATGATCCCTGACGAGGACTTAAGCCTCACCGAGATCTGCTCTGACTTGATGCACCAGTCAAGCTTGCTGATAACGGATGGTCAGAGTGGGTATGGCGACGGGGGATGTGGTGGATATAGTGGTGGGTAGCATACCTTGTGAGGTCTCACAACCTCCTCTCTTACCCCAGAAGTGACATCGAGGAAACTCCATGCTCACTGGATAACCTTCTGGTGAAGAGATGTTCATCACCGAAAGATCGTATCCCGGCACTTTGGAGGGTCAGTTGGAATCGGAGGATTCTGCTGCCACCAGACCTCAAGGAGAAGATTGCTCTTAGTCAACAAGGGCTCTTTTTATGTTTAGTCTTCTTGGCTCTTTTGATGTTTAGTCTTCTTTGTACTGCTATATTGTAACACTCAATCTTATTGTATAAGAGATCGTTTTGTATCATTTTCACATGCCTGGAGATAAATGCCTGGACATAAATAAAAAGCATATTTTTTTAATAAACTAGGAACTTGGTCGCAGCCATGAAGATTGGGCCAAATGGGGTATTCTTCATCGCCTCTACGAAATCTGCCTGTATGTACTTCTTAAATTTCTTCATTAACTGGCACATTGGTTTTATGCTTGATCTTAGAGGACGAACCTGTATCTGTTGTTTACCTACGTAGGAAGAAAAATTAAACACTTTAGACCAATAATTATTTAAAAATTATAAGGGAATAAAAAGCATATTTGTTTTTTAATAAACTGCGACCTCGGTCGCAGTCATGCATTGCCAAAAAAATAACTAGAACCAGGACTACACTGCAATCTAGGGTCGCACTTCATGTACTGCGACCAAGGTCGCATAGGACTACAGTGCAATTAGAACAACTGCGACCCGGGTCAACACTGCGACCAAGGTCGCATAAGACTACAGTTCAAAAAGAAACAACTGCAACACAAGTTTGATAAAAACATATTATTTAAAATAAACTGCGACTTGGTGAAGACTTGAGACTACAACTCTTATTTAAACAACTGCGACCCCATGTCGTCAGTATGTAAGAAAAAAAAAGTAAGTTTCATATACTGCGACCTACGTCGCATTCGTCTACAAGGAAAGGTAAAAAAAAAAAAATTCCAAAGTCGCACAGATCTGAACTGCGACACAGTAAAAATAGAAGTAAATAATAAAAACTTTCAAAAAATAGGACCTTTATCGTCTAAAGTTTGAAAATCTCTTTCTTAATTGCGACCATGGTTCCAATATTTAAAAAAAAATTAAATCTTGAAAAAATTTAAAACTATTAAAATACACAAAACCCTAAAAAATTTTGAAAATGTCATTTTTGTAGTACCTTTTTCGACGGATGATTTCTTAGGCGCCATCAGTTGCAAATATGTTTTTTAAAAAACGGATCAAATTTTGAAGGAAAAGAACTAATTGGATCAGAACCGCCGGTTGAAGTTTTAGAGCTGTAAATTTTTTTGGAAGACAATTTTTTACAATAAGGTAAAAGGTTGTGAGGGAGGGTATTTTCGGAAAACACAATGTTGAGGTGACTGGCATTAAATTGGGCGAGATTTTACAGGATTTTGTCCGCCAAATTTTTTTACAGATGTGGGGCGGTGATGTTGCCACGCCCGCAGGCTGAGAAAACTCTCTCAGCCCGCAGGCTGAGGTACAGTAAGCCCATATATATATATATATATATATATATATATATATATATATATATATATATATATATATATATATATATATATATAAAGAAAGAGAGAAGGAGAGTGTGAGAAATCAAAAGAGAGAGTTAGTAAGGCAGGGAAAGAAGGAAAGAAAGAAAGAAGTAAGGAAAAAAAAGAAAGAAAGAAAGAAAAGAGAGGGGTGACTCTCACGTCCAAGCAAGCCCGGGCTAAGCCCTGTGTGGGGCTGGGGCTGAGCCTCCCGTCGGGCTGGGGCTGAGCCCGCGTTGGCCCAGAGAGGGCAAGAGAGAGAATAGAAGAGAGATTGACAGAGAGACACAATGAAAGATAGAGAGTGGGAGAGAGATAGAAAATATTAGAGAGAGAGAAAGAGAGAGAGGAAGAGTGAGAGAGAGTTGGCTAGAGGGAGAGAAAGAAGAAAAGAATAGTGAAAAAAAAGAGAAGGAAAGAAAGAAGCTAGAAAGAAAGAAAAGAAAAGAGAAGGGAAGAAAGAAGGGAAAAGAGAGAAGGGGGAAAGGGTCAGCCTGGCAGGGCGCGGCGCAGCCAGGTGGGGTCCGACGGTAGAGGGCCAAGGGGAGCAGAGGAATTGGGTGCAAGTGTAGTGAAAAAGGGTGAAAACGGGTTGTTGGAAATGACATTTCAGAAGCTGAAGAATGGCTAGGATGGAAGAGCTCGGCGGAGGAGAGAGTTTGGTGATGTTGGTGGTCGATGAGGTGGTGTTGGTGGCGGTTGAAATGGTGGAGAATGTGGTGGTTTATGGGTGTTTTGGTGATGGTGCTGATCGAGTTGTGAAATGAAGGTGAAGATGGTGTTGAGGAGTTTGTTGGAGAGTGAGGAAGAAAGAGAAGATGGTGGTAGCCGGCCAAGGGAGGGGACGTTGGGATGCTGCTGTGTTTGGAGAAGAAAGAAGAGGAAGAAGATGAAATGAAGGAAAGAGGGGGGGCGAGAGAGAGAGAGAGAGGCATGTGTGTCTATGGGGCCGTTTGTTTCGCGTAAAACTCCATAATTCGTAAATGACTTACTACCCAGTTACAACTACGGCGTTTGTTTGGACCGTAATTCGTAAAAGACTTACGTAACTCAACTAACACTCACTTGCAACCCAGTTACCACTCACTTACAGCCCAGTTATAGTTAATTTTGTGGTCATACAAATTTGTATTATTTTTTTATATTAATATTAAAAATTTTAATATTTAACTTTTTTAATATTTATTTGCAGTATTAAAACTTTTAAAATCACAAAATAGTTAATTTTGTGGTCAACTTTTTCACTTACGACTTATACATTACGACAACCAAACATCGTAAAGTACAATACAATTTCCCACTTTACAATTTTATATTACCAACCAAACACCGTAAAATTTACATACATGTAACTCATTTACAATTGTAAAAGACTTTACCAATTACAACTATGAATTACGGCCAGTTACGACAACCAAACAGACCCTATATATATACATATACATTACACACACACACACACACACACACACACACACACAAAAGTGTTGAGTGGGATGAGATCTGCGTCTCATTGAAACCGCGTATCAACTAAAAGCCAAACCCGCGTCTAGCTAGGTTGAGCCCAGACGCGGGATTGAGGTCCGCGTCTGGGTACGAGCTGGGTACTCATCATAAATGAGGAGAGAGAGAAAGTGGTTGGGAGATATTTATTGTGCGGTGGAGGAATTTTTGAGAAAATTTGAAAGAAAAGAAAGGAAAAGGAAAAAAAGGAGGAAATTATGAGTGAAGGAGAAAAATCAGAAAATAAAAAATAAAAGAAAAATATCTGGATAAAATTCTGGAATTGGGGAAAATCGAAAACTTTGAAAAAGCCCAAAATTGAAGTAACTCGGAACGATCCCCAAAATTTTTTAAAAATAATAAATATTATATTAAGGCACATGGTGAAATCGGATTTCAGAAATTCAATTTTGTTTTCAAATTAAAAATTCTAAAATCAACTGGCGATACCGATCGACACCAAATCCGGACGAATTTCGATAAATTCAGAAAAATTTCCAAAAATGTGTTTACATAGAAAATGCAATTCTAAGAAATAATATGAAAGCAGTTTCTGAAAATCTGACTGTTAGAAAGGTCAAATCGATTAATATACTGGGATCGGATTTCCAGTTCAGACTCAGGTTGTTTCTGAATCCAGGAATCCGGATCCAGATACCAAACTATGATATAAATAATCATAAAACAAAATTAAATACGAGGAAAAATAGAAAGAATATAATCAAAAAATCAGAATATATATCTGAGCACATATTCTGAGAACGGGGTGTTACATTCTACCCATCTTACAAAAATTTCGTCCTCGAAATTTTGATAAAGGAAAGATGAACACAAAAAGGATAGGGACAAGGAATATACTAATTAAGATATAAATAACTAAAGATACCACTCCAAAATGACTGATCAATAACTCGAAACCTAGACATCTTTTGGACTTTCTTCTGTATAAAGATTCAGACGGTGCCATACTAATACTAACTTGACATCTGTAAATAAGAGAGTACCGTCAGAACTTCTGTAAATTTTCTCACTTTGAATAATATGAGATAAGCTGACTTGGTAAGATGATCAATAATATTTCTCTCAGACTACGAAGAGGAGCAATCATTCACTGTCAGAATTTTGCTAGAATCGGCGGAGATTACTTCTTTTGAAAAGACGAGACCCCTAGACTACGATACTTACCTGTTTTGTACCCATACTCACCTTGCTAGATGTGAAGCTATTCTTGATGAAGAATCTGCATTATAAATGTTCTATCTGTTCTCTGTCATTCAGGAAAAAGACCATAATACCGTAAAAAGAGAAAACTCGATAAACTGATTGTAGATATATGAATAAAGAATAAACTGAAAATAACAAGTTTTAGATGTTGGTCGTAGATTCTCTAAAAGGCAAAACTAAGAATTCTTAATAACTGCCTTCTGAATGATAACCCGACTGTAGATTTAATATTTAGAAAATACTCAAGCTCTGCAAAGTTGGTTGAATAGATCGTCAATAAAGATTATGACAAGTTGTTTCAGATGCAGTGAGAAAGCCCAGTTCATTAAATCCATGAAAATACGTTAGGCAGAAGAAACCCGGGGAACGAGGCTAGTGTACTAAACTCTGACGGGACTAGCCACAAGCGAAGTCAGGAACTGGTGGTGCTATTGCATAACACGGCGTCAGACGCTAAGCATGAGGGTACGGTGGAGTTAACGCTCTGCAAGGCTCGTACTTGGCGAAGCTCATGCGATGAAGTCAGCGCGTAACACAGCGCTAGATGTTAAGCGTCATGGTACAACAAAGCCCATGCCTAATTGAGCTTGCGTGGTTAGAACACGACCATCACTTGGTAAGACTAGCGGAATCTGTGATTCCTCAAATCCATAAAGACTGATGGGCGTTGCAGCTCCGAAGAACGTGTTCAAGAATCCACATTAACCAAAATAAGTCTTGAATGTCGTTTCCTCGATGCCAACTTTTAGGCGGATCACTTCTGAAAAATACCCGAGCTCCGTGAAGTTGATAGAAAAGATCACGATCGTTCCTTGAATAATATAAATATATAATACTATATCTCTGTCTGACAGAAGTCCTAATCCCGAAAATTTTGTTTCATACTGAAGCTCTTCATGCAGTGATTTTGTCTGATTATATTAATGGTCACTACCCCACTTTCGATACTAACTCCCATGATGCTTCCATGCATATAGGAATAGAAGGCGAAGCTGAAGAACCATCCGATATAGGATAATATGATGTATTGGAATCAAGAATGCCAGAATAGGATGAATGTGAACCTCATCTGTCCTGCCAGTACCTCACTAGTCTACCCTTATTTTAAGTTGGTATAAATAAAACGGGAAGTGGAAAGGGAAAAGATGAAAAGGGACGAACACAGAAGAGACAGGGACAACATGGCAAAAGAGGATGAACACGAAAAAAACTAAGATCGGTGATAATAGTATGATAAAGTGATTATAATAGAAAAAAATTTACCAACTCAGGACATGATAAATTAGGGTTAACAGTTATGGGTGGCACCTTCTGGGTTCACGTTCCAGATATTGGGCTCCATATCCTGCCATTACTTCATTTGACGCCTCAGCTTCTTTTGCTGACAAATTATGAACTTGGCCTCTTCCAGCTCTCGTCCCTCTCTGTGACTGATTATGCTGCTGGCGAGAGTGAAACTCTTCTGCCAATGGGTTCTGGGTTCCTTCTCAGTGGTGGGGCTGGAAGTGCTCCTCGTGCTGGAAGTGTTGGTGGTGTTGGATAGGTGATTTTGATCAGACAATTGCTCACCGAATGATCCCCGTACCCACATATCAAATATAGTCCTTTGGCCATCCGACATTTGCGTTGAATGTGTCCGGGCTTTTGACAATACTTACATATTGCATGTTGAAGAAGATATTGGAACATACATTTAACCTTTGGCGCATTACTAAATCTGACTAGTACTCCTCTATCCATCACCGGGTATTCTCTGTCCATCTGCTGGAATGTCCGCTTTTTTGACTTGTCATATTCCTGATCTCGGTTTTTCTTTTCCAGACACCGCTCCACTTCACGTGCTATGGTGAGGACTTGATAGTAATTCTTTCCATTGAAAATCAATATAGGAAAAACTTACAAAATTTGAGGAGAAAATTACAAGTAATTGAATCAAGAAATGAAAAATTACAAGTAAAACTCTCCTTGAGATTTCTAGGAAAGTGTGCCGGTAGAAGTCTGGTCAGCGCGCGACCACTTTGCTCCATTGACGATCCGATCGATGGAGTCTTAAGGAATTCCTTCTCGCCTGGTTCTGGAGATTCCTTGAGAGAGAAAGATATTAGGGTATTAATACCCTGAATTTAGAGAATTAATTCTCTGAATTTCTTGGGAGTGAGAGAGTTAGCTCTCTTCTCTCTTTTGTCTCTTGATGTCTTGATCTTCAGCTTGCTCATCTGCCCTCCTTGCTCATCCCAAAACTGAGCTATTTATAGGCTTTGAGGGGCATAGTTGCCCCTAGAATCCAGCAAGACTGGTAACAATCAGTTAGCCTTGCGCCATAGGCTATTTTGAGCTTCGAGCAAGGCTGTGAAGCCTTGTGCGAAGCTAAGTACAAGCCTTGTACGAGGCTAGACATGCTCGCGCGAGCCTAAAAATGGTCATTTGACTGGTTGTCTCCACTTAATGTGGGACGAAGTGGGCAGATGTAGCCGCCCACTTAAAGTGACATTAATAGCACTAAAGTAGTAGGGTTAGCCCATTAAAAACTTGGTCAAGTGTTGACTAAGCAAACTCTCCCGTAGGAGTGTCGAAAGTTTCTAACGATGCTGAAACTAGCTTCGCGCAAAGCTAGCATGGCTCCTCAGGTGAAGCTATAAGAAAGCTTCAGGCGAAGCTAGTATTAACTTCAGGTGAAGCTGCAAGTGAGATCTCTGCAGAGCTATGAAGAGCTTCGAACGAAGCTTACAAGAAAAGTTTCAGGTGAAGCTGTGATTAGCTTCAAGCGAAGCTAAAAGTTAGCTCTTTGCGAAGTTATGAAGAGCTTCAATCGAAGCTTATATGAAAAGCTTCAGGCAAAGCTAGTAAAAGCTGCAAATTAGCTCTTTGCAGAGCTATGAAGAGCTTCGAGCAAAGCTTACAAGAAAAGCTTCAGGAGAAGCTCGTTTTTTAGCCCTTCAACAAGGCTATAGAGCTTCAAGCGAAGCTATCCTCTTGAGCCTTGCTTAGGCCTCTTTATAGATGATACTTGGCTTACTATCTACTTTACTAGATCAGTAAGTTTCAAGTCATCGCTTGATCTCTGAGAATGGGTAGAACCTGGTTGTTAGCTGTTTGTATCTCGTCTTTTGTAAATGTCAACAAGTGTGGATATTGTTTGGACCAGTTGAAATGTTATTGGGGAATTTGTCTTTTTGGAGTGACAACAAAACCCCTTCAAAGTTTTCATAAATCTGCAATGGGATGGTTTTGATTTCGAAATACTTTAAATTGCTTTGATTGTTGAAGAAAAGACCACAGATATGTGAATTTTAGCTTCGCCTTCATGGTTGAACTTAATTTCTCCTTCATGGTTGAACTCAGCTTTGCCATAGGGGTTATTTTAGATAACTTCACTTACAAAGCGAAGTTGACTTGTCAGCGCTACCCAGCACTAGTTTCGCATGTGCTATGAGGGAGGTTACTCCCTTTCCCGAGGTTAAACAGCTTCACATGTATTACGAGCGAGATTACTCTCTTTCCCGAGGCTAAACACTCGAGTGCTTTAGCCTCGTCAGCGCTTCGAAATTTGAAGTGGCAGCGGCGAGGTTAGGCCGTGGGGCCTATAAATAGGACTCTTGCAATCTTTTTTCTAAAGAACTCATCTTCTCATTTCATCGAGATTTCAACAGGGCACTCTCTCTCTCTCTCTCTCTCTCTCTCTCTCTCTTCTGAATTTGAAAACACTAGGGTCTTCACCCTTTCCATCTCTCCAAATCGAGATTCATGGCATCTTCTCACCGTCCAAGCAAGGAGGCTGAGACCCCTGAGGCATCGTAGGCCCTCACTCCAGTCGTCAGCCAACCCATAGCCGGTAAACCTCGGTTATTTAGAGACTCTACCAATTAATTGGTGATTTAGAGAGTTTATCTCCCTCAAGTTTAGCTTTGCCAGCTATTTCAAGGATTGAATTTCTTTGATCTTCGCATTTGGTGAATTTGAAAAAGGTTGTAGCCTTTTCGAGCTTCTTGACTAAGGAAAGACTTGCCTGATTAGGCGAAGTCATCTCTCAGGCAAGGCTAACCTTATCATATAGGCGAGGCTATGCCTTGACTTTTTTAAGGCCCGACTGGCCTTTCCATATAGGCGATGCTATGCCTTGGCTTTTCTGAAGCGAGGCTAGCCTTGTCGTATAGGAGAGGCTATGTCTTGGCCTTTTTAAGGCCAAGCTGGCCTTTTAAAGCGAGGCTATGCCTTGGCCTTTTAAGGCCTGGCTGGCCTTGCCATATAGGTAGACTATGCCTTGACCTTTCTGAGATGAGACTAGCTTTGCTATATAAGCGAGGCTATGCTTTGGTCTTTCTCAAGACATAAGTGCCTTTCAAGCTCCCAAGTGAAGCTAGCCCTTTGGAGCTTTTAGCATTTTACCTCGGTGTAGTGTGAAGCTTATCTTTAGAGCGAAGCTGGGTCTGGGCCAGCTTTACTTAGGGAACGAAGTTATGACTTAGCATTTTCCCCTTTTACCCGAGGCTAACACACTTGCTATTTTTTTGTTTCGCAGTGCATTACGCTCTCGATTCATTGAACAATCTCTTTGACTTGGTAATGAAGGTGGACATGAGCATGCATCTCCATTTTCAAGCCCAGGCTTTACTTATAAGTAGGAAGAACACACTGGAGCATGCGACACTAATCCCAGGAGGAGACCAATGTACATTTTGCAGTATCATATCCATGTCCATGTTCAGGGGCGATGACATGATCATATTCAGAAGGTCCAATCTTGTATTTAGAATTACCACACCAGGCGTCATCCGATAGTTGCTTATCCAGGATGGCCCACTTAGTTGCAAACCTGTGTTATTGAGCTCAACGTATATGGGGAACTGCGTCATTGCTTCCACTAATATCTCACCTTTGAGGGTCTCTGCACAGAATATTTGAAGGTCACAGGAAAGGGGATGTCACCAGAAAGGTCTCAGATCCTCTTTTCACCAATATTGTTCAAAGAAATGACTGCGATGAAGAACCATTTTCATTGGAAGATTTTCTGGTGGCAAAATCTTCTATTAAGCGAAGGATTAGAACCTCGTGAGAGAGAGGCCTTTTGTGTCCAGTTGGTCTGGTAGAATCAGAATGTCCCATTGTATTTCGACTTCGAAAAATACCATTGTTCTAAAAAGGAGAGAGCGAAAGTAGGTCTACTGTTCTGGACGTAGAACAATGAGTCGCCTGCTTTTGAAGTAAAAAACTAAATTGTATAAGAGACAATCTTGATGTATCATCAATTTATCTGCCTTTTTGAATCAACAAAATATTTGCTTTTGACTCATTTGCCCTTCTCAATATCTTCTTTTGTGTTTGCTTGTGTAATTCCATATAGAAGAAAACTTAGTATAAAGTTCTTTTGAAAGAACAAAAAAAAGTGAAAATTCACCAAGTTGAATTTCCAAAGAAATTACAAATGTGACTAAAATTATTCAGAGGTTAAGAACATGATAAAGTCAGTCAAATATAAGAATCTACTGGGAATTAAAAGAAGGTAGATTTAGAAATCCGTTAGGAATCACTATATCCAAAAAGATTAAGTCAGGAGATACATCAGTTCAGAGGTGATAAACTAGACATAACTGATTAGAAATCGTCAGACATGAGATTTTGTCGTTCAGAGGTGATAAATTGGACATAACGACAAAGAAGGATAAAATTAGGTAATCATTGGTTTAGAGGTGACGAACTGGACATAACTGATTAGAGATTACCAAACGCGAGTGTTTACTGTTCAGAGCTGGCTAACTGGACATAACAGTAAATAAAAAAGGGAGACTTGGTTATCTGTCGATTCAGAGGTGATGGACTGGACATGACCGATAGAGAAGCCACCAAGCAAAGGATTTTGTCATTCAGAGGTGACGAACTGGATATGTTGACAAAATGAAAGTAAACCCGGTTTTAGAGACCCGTCTATTCAGAGGTGATGAACTGGATATGATAGACTAAAACACACTAAATTCTGAATCCGCTGTCAGAGATAGTCATATTAACTTTGTAGCTAGCCCATTGGGGACTGCAAATGTGAATTAGATCTGGGACCGGTTGGTTCAGAGGTAGTTTAGACATGACCAACTAAGAGACACCAGGCTCACAATCCGTTGTTCAGAGGTAGTCGTATTAATTTGACAGCAAGAACTCCCAGTCCTGACAGGGGAAAGGAGAAGAAGGTTATGGACTCGTCTGTTCAGAGGTGGTTAACTGGATATGACAGATTTAGTGCTATAAAAGGGGAGAGATCTAGGCACCTATCGGTTCAGAGATAATATGGACATAACCGATTAAAAGTTACCAGACTCAGAGCTCTGTCGTTCAGAGATAATGAACTGAATATAACGACAAAGGGGTAGTCTCTACTGGACTGGAAAATGAGACTTGGCTAACTGTCGGTTCAGAGGTAATGTGGATATAACCGACTGAGAAGCCACCAAGCTCAGAATTTCTACCATTCAGAGGTGAAATGCTGGATATGACAATAAAAAGAGTGATTCCACTCGGGAATGTGAATTGATTTTGAATTCTATGGGAACAATGGTGCTTCCCTGAGAAATCATTTGGAAGAAATTATCAGAGGTATAATGTTAATGTGACAACCGAAGAGTCCACTAGCGACTAAAGAGGATAATCATAGACTTCGAGGGGAGTCTATTAGAGACTCGCTGAGGAGTTAGAAAATGAATCCCATAAAAAGTTATAGAGAGTTTAGCGTTCTCTCAGATGTCAGAGGTAATTATTAACGTGACATAAAGAATTCTATGGGGATTCGATAGAGAGATGATTATTTCCTAAAAAGTTATCAGAGGTAATCATTAATGTAACAACCAAATTCCTTACTGGAGAATTAGAAGGAGATTTTATCCGAAGTGATCGTGATAACTTCTCTGCTTGGGGATTTATAAAAGCAACTTGTCAAAGTTATGATGTTAACTTGACAAGGATTCATTTACTGTTAAAGGTATTTGAATATAACAACAATTCAAGTGAACGTATCATTTTATTGAAAAGAATGGCAAGTGGAGTTTTATAAATTAGGGATATAAGCAGGATCTGTCAGGGATATTCAAAAGGTTTTACTATCAGAGGCGTGAGCTTTTAGCATGACAGTTTTGATTTACGACTCATCTCCTTGAGGAAATGATTATAGTCTTTTATGGTCTTATCATTCCATGGATTGGAATTGGTAGGAGAAGATGGTGTTCATAAAACTTGTTTAGGAATCAACACAATCCTGCCGGGAATAGGAGAGTAATACTCCTAAAATGAAGGAAAAGTTAGAGCTGAAAACTTTAACGTGACTTATTTGTTTTATGGATCCACCATTCCGTGGAAGGGAACTGGTAGAGGATTCTGGAGGAATCAAATGGGATCAAGTCCCTTAGGATTTTTAACAAATTCTCAGCTATCAACGGATTTGGTAAGTCTTTACCCACTACCGTTTGAGTTGGGCTAGCCATGTTATTCCCCTCAGCATGATGAGTTGTCGAGGAGTTTTTATTGAGTTTAAAAGCCAACTTTTTCCTCTATTCTTAACCATTAGAGGCTTAGAATCATTTTGTTGCTTTATGTAATTCCGTGGGGATGTCTATTAGCAACCAACATTCCTCATGGAATCTTTTCTGGTGTCTTTAATGTTGACACTGTGCAACATTGTCTCCTGATGTTCAATCAGCTTGACTTTGAAGGAATCATAATCAGAGGTATAATGTTACTTGATCATAGATGATATTTCTTCAAGAATTTGCTATTGATTGGCATTATAAGCATGTCGCCTTTTGGATTGGACAGGCGATATGCTCCATTTGAGTAGATTGTCTCTAATACAAACGGTCATTCTCATTTAGGTCGGAACTTGTCTTTGGACTTGTGTGTCATGACCACAGT
Source organism: Agave tequilana (assembly GCA_038442645.1). Lineage (NCBI taxonomy): Eukaryota > Viridiplantae > Streptophyta > Magnoliopsida > Asparagales > Asparagaceae > Agave > Agave tequilana. The sequence continues at coordinate 53,818 of JAVJIF010018874.1, read as the reverse complement.
TCGTCTGACAGTTAAGACCAAATTTCTCTTCTGAAAAATTCTCTCTTTGACCGTTTTATTGAATGCCTTTGAGATTCGAGCCTGATAAAGCTCAATACGATGTTGAACCTGTAACTGCTTCTCGTCTAGCGCTTCAAGCTCTTGGAGACATAACCGATAGTTATCTTCATCAGTCATCTTGGTTGCCAGAGCAATACGAAGTGATGAAATTTGAATCTTCAAGGGTATAACCTCTTCACATTCGTATACCATAGAAAAAGCGTATTGCTTGTTGGGGTTCAGACCATAGTTCGATAGGCCCAAAGAAATTCACTGAGCTTCTCATTCCAATCTCGTTTACTTATGGAGACGAACTTTTTAAGCAGCTTGATGATCGTCTTGTTGAATGCTTCTGCTAACCCGTTGGCGACAGGGTTATATGCAGTCAAGGCGACATTCTGAATTCGATATTTATCACAAAACTGATAGAATGATTAACTCGCAAATTGAGGACCATTGTCTTGAATGATCCTTCGGGGGACAACAAATCGATGGATGACATTGTGTTTGACGAAGTTGATGATGTTAGTCGTTTTAACTTCAGCAAGTGGTATACCTTTTGCCCACTCTGAAAAGTAATCAGTTATCGCAAGGATGAACCGATGACCTCTAGCTGATGGAGGACTGATTGGGGCTATTACATCAATTCCTCAAGCTTCGAATGGCCATGCTGCGATTGTGGGATGGAGCAGTTCTGGGGGTTGGTGTATAAAATCTGCATAGATTTGACAAGCCTTGCACTTTTTCGCATATTTAACTGCATCAGTGATCATAGTCGGCTAATAATAGCCAAGTTGGTGCAGTCGATCCTTGAGCTTCGAACCTGGTTGATGAGCTTCACATATGCCAACGTGAGCCTCTTTGATTACTTCTTGTACTTTCGAATTGGATAGACAACGAAGAAGTATACTGTCGTATGAACAACGGTATAGTGTCTTTACCACTGGGTCATAATAGAATCGAGTAGACCTTCGTAAAATAGACACCGCTTCCCTAGGTCATCGGGTAATATGTCATGTAAGGTATAGTCGATGATTGGGACTCGCCAATCCCTTGGTTCAAAGTGTCGAGGTTGTATGAATTTCGCTAACCTCTAAACCATACTTCGGACGGAAGAGATGACGGGTAGCCACCGTGAGATGGTAACTTGTATCAGCAGGTAAAGCCAGTGTAACTACTAGTGCAGCTAGAGCATCTGCCTTTTTATTTTGGAGGCGAGATACATGGCTGATATAGAAACCTTCAAATGTATTAGCCAACTGAATGGCTGCATGGTGATAAGGTATTAGGTTTTAATGATGGACCTCATATTTACCCTTGACTTGGTGGATGATCAACTTGAAATCACCATAAACTTTAAGGTATCGTACCCCCATTTATTAAGCTAGTTGGAGGCCAATAAGTAAAGCATTGTACTCAGTGACGTTGTTAGAACAAGGCTCTGTTAGTGAGAATGCACGAGGGAGAACATGATTCTCAGGTGAGATAAATACCACCCCCATTCTGGTGACAATCTTGCTCTTTGGTCTGTTCCTTGATACACCATCAAAGAACAATTGCCATACATCATCGCTTGAAGTCATGTTGGCTTCAATAACTTCATCCGGAATATCTTCATGTAGCTTTGAAGTTTCTGGAATTGGATAAACTGCTAAGAAGTCTGCGAGGGCTTGGCCCTTGATGGCCTTCTGGGGTACGAAGGTCATATCATATTGGGACAACATTATGACCCAATTAGCCAATCTGGAGTTCAGAGAACCTTACTTTGTCATAAGAATCCAGAGAGAATTGACTCTCAAAATGACATGAATGGTTTGCCCGACCAAGTAATGGCGTGTCTTTTGGATGGCGAAGACGAAAGCAAGGCATTCCTTTTAGATGGGTTGTAGCGACTTTCAACCCCAATTAAAGTTCTGCTGATATAATAGATGGCTTACTCGACATCTTTATCATTCTTCTGTGCGAGCAGAGCACCTAAAGAATGGTCCATGTCTCTTACATAAAATAAAAATAATTTTCCTGAAACAGGAGATGCTAGGACCAGTGGCTTAGTAAGGTATGCTTTAATATCCCCAAAAGCTTTTTGACAAGCGTCATCCCAGACAAAAGATACGCCTTTCTTCATTAGTCTTATAAATAATTGATGGTGACCTGACAGATTTATGATAAATTTATGGATGTAAGCCAGCCTATCTTGAAGACCTCTGAGTTCTTTGAGATTCTTTGGCGGCTGCATATCTTAAATGTCGTCGATCTTGTCGGGATCAAGATGAATTCCTCTGGATGTGACTATGAATCCAAAGAATTTGCCTCTAGAAACTCTCAAGAAAGACTTTGTCGGGTTCATCTTCAGTTGGTGAGCCCGCATGAGATCGAACATCGTTCTCAAATCATGGCGATGGTTGTTCTTGTCATGACTTTTAATTGCAATGTCGTCAACATAACACTCTACTGTCTTTTGTAGGTGATCACGGAAGATTGTACTCAGTGCACGTTGGTAGGTGGTTGCTGCATTCTTTGAGCTAAACGGCATAACCGTATAGCAAAACATACCCAATAGTGTTCGGAAGGATGTATGCTTTTCATCATCCGGGTACATCTTGATTTAGTTGTACCCTGAAAGGCCATTCATAAAAGACATCCTTTCGAAACCACATGTGTTGTCAATCACGACGTCAATGATAGGTAACGAAAATTCATCTTTAGGATAGGCTATATTAAGATCGCGAAAGTCAATACAAACTCGGATCTTTCCGTTCTTTTTAAGGACGGGCACAATGTTAGCAACGCAGTCTAGGTGTTGTTCCTCTCAAATGAAATCACATTCGATGAGTTTTTGAACCTCAGCGTCGATTGCCTCCATAACATCAGGTCAGAAGTGTCTTTGTTATTGCTTGACTGGCTTAGGCTTAGCATCCAGTTTGATGTTGAGATGATGTATAGCCACCTGAGGATCGAGACCATGCATGTCTTCATAGCTCCAAGCAAAGACATCTATATATTCTTTTATTAGGGATATAAGGTCTCACTTCGCCATTAGTGACAAACTTTCGCTTATAAAGATGAGTTTCGGGTGCGTTTGATTACCCACATCAATTTGGATTATTTTATCTTCTGTAGGAGGGTCGCGTTGTTCAAAACGCTTTCCCGATTGAAGATCAAGTTGTTCAAGCCATGGATCAGTGTCGAATGGCTCAATGTCCTCTTCTTGTTCCATCTGACTAGTTGATGTCATGTTGATGAAAAGTTTCTTGAAAGAGAGAAGACGAGTGAGAGAGAGAGAGTTGGTTGGAGGGAGAGAAAGAAGAAAAGAACAGTGAAAGAAAAGAGAAGGAAAGAAAGGAAGTAAAGAAAAGAGATGGGAAGGAAGAAAGAAGGGAAAAGAGAGAAGGGGGAGAGGGTTGGCCTGGCCGGGCGGCGGCGCGACCAGGGGGCGCCAAAGGCGGCGCGACGAGGTGGGGTCCGACGGTAGAGGGCCAAGGGGAGGAGAGGAATAGGGTGCAAGTGTAGTGAAAAATGGTGAAAATGGAGTTGTTGGAAATGGCGTTTCGAAAGCCGAAGAATGGCTAGGATGAAAGAGCTGTCAAATCTAACTGAACTTGAAATCGATCAAATCTAACTGTCAAAAAGGTCAAATTGATCAATATACTGGGATCAGGTTCCCAGTTCAGACTCAGGTTGTTTTTGAATCTAGGAATCCGGATCCAAATACCAAACATGATATAAATAATCTTTAAACAAAATTAAACACGAGGGAAAATAGAAAGAATACGATTAGAAAATCAGAATACTTATCTGAGTACGTATTCCGGGAATGGGGTGTTACATATTTTGTCAACTTATTCTAATATTTTGTCTGCCTGCTTTAAAAAAGTTTTTTAATGCTCTAGGGATTTTCTCACATGAACATCTTTTCACAGGGACTCAAAGACAATTTTCTCTTCATTTATCTCTCTTTTTGTCGATCATACTCAACTTCTATCAAATTTTTAATATTTCTATCTAACTTTCATTCTTTTTGTCCACCTTCGTCAATTTCTATCTGATTTTATAAATTTCTGGAGTAGGTAGACAAAAAATTAGAATAAATGGACACAAAATTGGAAAAAGTGAACAAAATAATTGAATAAAAAATTGAATTTCTATCGACTTTACTCAACTTCTATTTACTTTTTTATTTTTGTCTATCTTTTCTTTTGTTTGGTCCACCTTTGTCAATTATTATCTAATTTTATAAATTTCTAGAGTAGGTAGATAAAATATTAGAATAAGTGGACAAAAAATTGTGAAAGTGGACAGAATATTTGACGAGGTGGACAAAATATTTAAAAAGGCGGACAAATGTTTTGAGAAGGTGGACAAAGTGGACATAATATGAAACAAAATAAATTGGTGAACTAGATTATAATAAACATTCCAAAAAAATTATCTCTGGTTTATCAATGCAAAAAGTTTATCAATGCAAAAAAACTGTCCAACATGAGGTGGACAGAAATTGAAAGAGTGAACTAAAATATAGCTTCCAAGCCACTGTCATCAATCTCATGTTCCATAAAAAGGACAAAAGAACAAAAGGACAAAATTGACAATTAAATATAAAATAGGGTTTTCATCGACCTTATTCAACTTCTGTCCATTTTTTTATATTTCTATCGATCTTTTCTTTTTTCTGATCCACCTTTGTCAATTTCTGTCTAATTTTATAAATTTCTAAAGTAGGTAGACAAAATATTAGAATAGGTGGACAAATAATTAGTGAAAGTGGATAGAATATTTGAAAAGATGGACAAAATATTTTAAAAAGTGGATAAATGTTTTAAGGTGGACAGAATATTAAACAAAATAAATTAGTGAACTAGTTTATAATAAACATTCCAAAAAAATTATCTCTGTACAAAAAATTATCAATGCAAAAAAAATGACCAACATGAGGTAGACATAAATATGAAAGAGTGGACAAAAATATAACCTTTATGCCGCTGTCACCGATCTTATCTTTCATGAAAAGGACAAAAGATAAAAAAACAAAACGACAACACATCTCATAGAGCCAGCTAAGTAAGGGCAGCAGAGGCAATATAAAAATAAAATGTGCAATGTGATGGGGAGAGGGACCTGCACACACAACCAATTTAGTCAAGGGGCTTTCCCACTTCATTGCAAACTATGGGGACTTTCTCGCATGAAAGTTTCACAGCAGGGGCCTAAAGACAATTTTCCCTATTTTCTTTTATAATTATCCATTGATTTCTATTGACCCCATTTAAATCAATAAAAAGTTAAAACAAACAAGATTTCTAGAGGGCTTTTCTTTGCCCTTCCAGAGCAACTAGGCTGAAGAAACAGCACGTCGGTCTGATTGTAGGTCCCACACTTTTCCCCCCAACATTCCCCACTAAACAACTCTTGTAACAAATAGAATAAATAAGTTGAAACATCACAAACATGGATATTGTAGTGATTTTGGGTCTATTGACATTTTCATGTTTTGACTTTTATAAACAACCAAACACGACACAAGATATATATTTTTCTCTCTATGCATGTCTTACTTCTCAGTTAAAATTTCTTCATCAATCAATTTCTTCTCATTATAATTCTCATCTTCTTTTCTTTTAGACAACACAGGACAATCAAGCATAAAAGAAAGAAAAATAGAGAAGAGAGAGAAGAAAAAAACATGAAAATTTAATGGTCTTGGTCTATAACGCCCCGATCCCGTGGATACGGAGACGCTACAGCGACCTATATACGCAGAGAAAAAAATACCTCCATGTATATACGCTAAGCCTCAGTACAGAAAAATAAACACAAAATAGTTCCAGTATAATTAAGTACAAGAATACCTGTAAAAGGGATCAATGACCATGATATATATGAAAACAGAAAGAAAAAAATGGAAGTACTGACAGAATAATAAAAACATTTTGAATAATAAAAGTGGCGGGTCTCCTAACAGTATTCCAAAAAACAGCAAGAACATCAATACTTCAGATCTCCCACCTGGGCACGCAAACCCAGGGTCGTCTAAAAGCGACCTAGTGAGTAATAAAATAAGGAGGCAGTAATATATACTATAGTAATACAATCACAATAATAATAGATAATACATGTTTAAATACTGGTAATACAAGATTATGATAATAACAATTGAAAGAAACATACAAGTGGCATATCTAAAGTTCCTCAATATCTAGCATGTTATAACGGTGTCACTACCACAGTAGTATCTAATTTTATATCATTACTATCGGTTTATATGTCCAAGCTGTGCTACCAAAAATAATAAGTAAGTCATTTTGAGGATAATGTTACTACAATCAATAGAGTTATATTATTTATATATCATTCTCAATATGCTGATATGATACATTATTACGTGTTCCTAATTATATCAGTGTGTATAAGTGACATGTAGTAAGTTTTAATTACTTTATATTTCTTATTTAATCTAATATTAATAGTAGCATAGCGGTGTCGTGATGAATAAGGACATGTAGAAATGATGTATGTAGAATAATCATACTACATTGGTGTGATTATACAGTAAGTGTCTACGGGGCATACATGAAACAGAATACATGAAAAGTAGAGTATATATGTACATGAATAGTGTGTCACCACATGAAGTGTAACAAGTATCAGGAAGTATAACAAGGTATACAAGTGACATAATAGTGGATAAAATATCAAGAATAGTAACAAGTACAACTGAACAATAATATACATGTATCAGGCAAGTCATGTTATTTAAATAATAATAACAATCAGTACCGCCTGGTATTTTAATCAATCTTTTTCAGTATCCCATACCACTGACAATTCATACCGGAGCCGTATTCCAACCGAACCCATATGGACATGGCATACGGGTATCATTATCTGAACGAGGGAATGACCAATAAGCAAGTGTTCCTGATGTCACTATTGTTGGGTTATTAAATGTATCATGTACTGTATCTGAATAACAAGTGCACTGAGGATGCCTCCATCATGCTAAAACCTCGTGATGTGGGATTCTAAAGGTGGCCCCCACGGATTCAAGAGGTGGCCCCCACCATGTATGTGGTTTGATACTTAGTTTCAAACACCATGTGTTGGATGCCAGCATGACCGTATGTATAACATGTATACAAGATAACAAGAATACTGAGTCTAACAATATCTTTAAAAAAAAGCACCGAAGACATCCTCGTCACTCAGCACCAGGTGGAGAGAGGATTCTAGAGATGGCCCTTACAGATTCAAGAGGTGGCCCCCATCACGTATAGGTGTGATGTGGCACTTAGTTTCACACATGTTCCGTAGGACGCTGGAGTGACTGTGCTAATAACAGGGTTGTCAGGATACAAGTATGCTAGCTTATTATCAATATTTATAACATGTAACAAGTTAACATGATTTATATTAGTAATACGGTGACATGAACAAGTATACAATGTGACATGAGTACAGAAATAATCAGATAACATTAATTCAAGTAACAAGAATAGTGATTCATGCAACAAGAACACAAGAATAGTGAGCCATGGAACAAGGATACAAGAACAATTAATTCATGTAACATTGATAAATAGTATACGGTGTAACAAGTATTCGATGTTGGCCCAGAGGCCTTTCACTCTAGTTTTGATGATGATTAACTCATGTAGTTATAGTTTACTAATAATCTTGTGATATTTAATTTCAGATATTTGATCAAGATATTAGTAGGTGATTAGCTTCAACAAAGGAGTTTTGAAGCTTTCACATGGTGATTCAAGAGCCCAAGCGTCAAGTTCAAATCTAGCACTCGTTTGGAGTCAAGCTCGGTGGATCACGTTTGGATCGAGTCAACTTGGAGACGACACTCTACAAAAAGACTTCGGTACATTGTTTAGTTTATAGTTTAGATCTCTTGTTAAAGATTAGATAGTGTGATATGCTCAAGTTCACAACACACACACTTGTTTTAAGTTTCATATTTTGGTTTTCGGTTTTTAGTTTAACCGATCTTGGTTTTCATGAATAGATAGAATCTACAAATTTACATAGTTTAATGTATATTAGATTTGTTCTATATACATCTATGCTTCAACTATTTAAACAAACTTAGTTTTATAGTCTATTTCATGAGTTTGGAGTTTTGGTATTTTAACAAAACTTATTTTCGGATTTAATGTCAAAAACATTGATATATATATCTTTATATGTATATTGAATTATATCCATATACTATATGCCTCAAAGTTGTTTCAATATCATGTTTTTGTATTTGTATGAGTTTTGGACAAATCGGATTTCCATTTCAAAAATCCTAGTTTTGGAAAATACAGAATTTGGTTTTCGGCAAATTTTTCAAGTCACAAAAATGGTTCAAATAGTTTGAAATATGTGTTGAATTTTTCCACACATTTTTGTATTTCAAAGACATAACAAGAACTTATTTTTGTGAATTTTTAGAGATTTTATAGGATTTAATTAGATAATAAAAACCTAGTTTTCAAGTTATAAAATTGCCCTGCCAGGCTCTGGCGGTCGACCGGGACGGTCGACCGGACCAAGAGTCGGTCGACCGGACCGGTCGACCGACGTGCACAAGGACGTGCACGCAGGCCAGCTTGTTTGGCCGGGCAACCAAACGGTCGACTGACTGAAGTCAGCCCACTCTCGGGTTGACCCGGTCGACCAGGCGGTTGACCGGCTAGAGAGCCGTTGCTCTCTGGTTCTGGGCACAGTCGACCGGGCGGTCGGCCGGAAGGCTCAACGATCACTTTTTTTACCGTTGGCTAGTCGACCGGAAGGTCAAACTGACCTTTCTGCCAGCCAACGGGCAGATTCTCTTGAGGGCTATATATACCACATTCAAGAGTTGGTTTTAAACAAGATTTTTAGAGAGAAAAATTTCATGCTCCTTAAGTATTTTTCAGCAAAAAGTTTTTGGGTTCAAAATTCTTATTCTCTATTTGTTTTTAAAGTGTTTGATAATTCAAAGAAAATAGTCTTTTGGGAATTAGTTTTTGGTCTAAAAATTCTATATCTATTTGGAGTTTTTCCCTAGTGATTTTCTTTGTTCAAAATACTTTGTTTTCTCATACTTGAGCATTTCTTCTATCCTATCTATAAGATCCTTGTTTTTGTGAGAAAGAATTAGTTTGTGGTTGTGGAAACCACCAAGTTGTAAACCCTCCTACTTTGTGTTATCCCTCTTGTGTAGAGGTTGATTATTGGAGTGGTGGCTTTGTGCCCTATCCCTCTAGTGAGAGGTTGATTTGTTTGGCTAAGTGTCTAACCCTCTAAGTGTAGAGGTATTTGTTGTGGATTGTGTATTGCCTCTAGTGAGAGGTTGTATTGGTTGAGAGAAGAGTTGTGTACTTCCTATTATTGTAATTGCCCCAAATCCTCAGTGGAGGTTCCCTGTGTGGGAGTCTTGTGTGGACAAGTTAGTGGAAATCTTTTTGTGTGAAGGCGGGAACGTAGAGCTGTGTGCTCGAACCTCGAAACATATCTTGGTGTTTGCGTTTGATCCACTTTCTCTAACTCTCTCTCTTTTACTTTGTGCTTCTATTCATATTGTCATATCATATATATGCTTGTGTTGTTTGTGTGTGCCTCACTTGTGTTTAACCACGAGAGCTTCATATAGCACCTCAACTCTTATTCAGAGGAATCAAGAGGAGTTAGTTCAGAGCCCTTCACCGGGAATTCGGTTACACTCGTTGGTTACACTAAGTGTGTTGCATTAAGTTTTTAATTCCGTATTAGTTGACCATTAGATTAGCGAGTCACCTATTCACCCCCCTCTAGGTGATTTCATTCGCTGTATCAAGTATCTATATAACATAACTGTGTTCAGTATACGAGAGTGTCTGTTAACAATAATACAAGCACATGAGATTACAGTGTCTAATATAACAGAGTATCTGTGAAATGATGATACAAGTCCATGAATAACAGTGTCTGGTGTACTAGTGTATCCGTGTAACAATGATACAAGCATATAAAATAACAGTTTCCAATGTAATATAGTATTCGTGTAGCAATGATACGTGCACATGAAACGTGGGTGTCCATACACATAATGAATGCATACCCGAACATGTATGATCAATGTCCAGTGTACTAGAATGTCCAGGGTAATAGAATATCTGTGTAGTGATACCAGTATCAAGGTGACATGGACATGTGTCAACTTATTACTATTTTTTTATAACAATTTCAATATTTTTAACATGATAGATATCATATAGTAATTGTATCCAATTACCTACATTACCATCTTTAAATGATCAATTTATTTATAAATCTGGATTACTCACTATATTAATAATTCAACTAAATTCTATATTATATCAATACACAAATCAAATTTGTTTTATTAGTGAACACATTTAAAGAGTATTCATGCATATTTTAATTACAGTGAGTTATCCTTGATTACAATTTAATAACTAATATTTGCATTGATTTACCGATATTCATATTTTATTAATTAAAGCAATCAATCAGTTTCATTTAACATGATAAAAGTGTTATTTATAAAATAAAAACACTCACTTAGTGATTACAGAGATGTAGCTCATCTTCTTACGATCGCAACGACTCCAGAATCGTTCAATCGGGCTCCGAATGGCCAAGATATCGCCCGGATACTAAAAACATATAAAAAAGGTTAAAATGTAAAAACAAAATGTGAATTGTAATTATTCTAAATGACCAGCGGGGTCTATGTATAATTACCTTTATTGGGTTTAAAAGCGGGTTTGTGTTCCTAACATGTCGGGTTCAGATCCGATACCCAAACTTATAACTTAAGTGTAATGGGTTATTGGGTAAATGAGTAATTAAATGTGGATTATAGGGTAATGGGTTTGGGTTGGATATTTGGATTATTGGGTTTGGAGTGGGGTTCAATAGGACAGAAAAGAAGACAGAGAGAAAACAAGGGAAGAAGAAGAGGGGACAGCAGTGGAGCTGCGAGGCATCGCCGACGGCGAACCAGGCCGATGGCGGCAGTCTGGCCAGCCGACGCACGCGGGGGAGAGTGATAGGAGAGAGGGAGAGAGGAGGGGGAGAGAGAGAAATAAATGGCAAGGGGGAGAGAGAGATGGAGTTTAGAGAGAGGGTGTGTGTGAGAGAGAAAGTTGAAAAGAGAGAGAGGAGGAAATGACCGGAGGATGGCTGTCGCGGCCTGGCCGACGGCGAGGTGGACAGTCAGGGTCACCGGAGTTGGGTCCTGGAGGGAGTGGTGTTGGGTTGAGTTTTTTTGGGAGGAAGGAAGGAAAGAAGAGATTAAAAATGGATGTTGGGGGGAATTAAAATGAGAGAGAGAGAGAGAGAGAGAGAGAGAGATTCAGAGTTAGATATTGAGAAAAGAGATAAAGGAGAGAGAAGGTGATGGGGAGAGGCGGTCGGCTGACTAAAGGGGAAAGAAAGAGGAGAATTAGGGGAGAAGAAAGAAAGAATAAATTATATTAATATTATTAAATTAATACTTTAATGGTCAAAATTTGACTAGCTCCGAACAGTTCCCAAAAATTCTATAAAATAGAAAATATTACGCTGAGAGTAATGTGAAATCAAATTCTAGAAATTCAGTCTGATTTTTAAGTTAAAAATCTTGAAATGTATCGCTGATGCTAGTTGACACCGGTTCAGCCGAATTTTCGATTAATTCAGAAAAATTCTCAAAAATACGCTAAAGTAGAAAATATGATTTTGAAGAATAATATGGGAGCGGATTCTAGAAACTCAACTCCGTTTGAAAATTAAAAATTGTAGAGTAGATTATCGGTATCGGTTGACACTGACTTCGTAGATTTTCCAAAATAATCCAAAAATTTTCAGAAAATCTTAAAAAATCTAAAATATTAAAAAATGATATCTAAAACTAAAATCAGTTCAATCTGACTACCAGAAAGGTCAAATCAATTTTGTACGCTGTATCGAGTACTAATACTGTGATATGTGCATCAAGAATCGGGGGGTTATACTTCTCCACACCTTACAAAAAATTTTGCCCTCAAAAATTTCAATTCAGGTGGAAGAACAATATTTACAGTCCTGGAGTCTGAATGTTAGGGGCCTATGATGCTTCTGCTGCGCCAGTCTGATATCTATAACAAACTCGACACTAGGTGACTATTATCAGATATCAAAATAATAAGAAAAGAATTAAGATTATAAAGGAGAATTGATTAGAAATCAGAATATTCAGAATGATAATTGAAATTAAGAAATATTAAGAGAAAAGAAATAAATTGTCAACGGACTGAGATATTCTTGTACTCATAGCTGGAGCCCCCAAATTCAGATACAGATGAGTTCTAATCTGAATCTGATTGTACTGTTGGTAAGAGCTTGAGTATTGACCTAGGTGGTTACCCACATCAGGTGTGAACCTAGGCTCTGATACCAATCTGTAACGCCCCAATTCCGCGGATACGGAGATGCTATGATGTATATAAGCAGTGCGAAAATACCTCCATATATATAAGCTAAGCCTCAATACAGAGAAATAAACACAATATACACAATAGTTTCAGCATAATTAAGTATAAAAATACCGGCAAAAGGGGTCAGTGACCATGATATATATGAAAACAGAAAGAAAAAATGGAAGTACTAAAAAAATAATAAAAATACCTATGAATAATAAAAGTGGTGGGTCTTCTAACAGTATCCCAGGAAACAATAATACTACAATACCTCAGATCTCTACCTAGGCACGCAAACTCAGGGTCGTCAGAAAGCGACCTAGTGAGTGGTAAAATGAAGGAAGCGGTAATATATATTATAGTAATACAATCACAATAATAATAGATAATACATGTTTAAATAGATACAAGATAAAGATAACAACAATCGGAAGAAACATACAAGTGTCATATTTTAAGATCATCAATACCTAACATGTTATAATAGCGTCATTACCACAATAGTATTTAATTTTATATCATTATTATCAGTTTATATGTCCGGGTTGTGCTACCAAAAATAATAAGTTAGTCATTTTGGGGGATTGTTACTACAAATAATAGAGTTATACCATTTATATATTATTCTCAATAGGCGTAATATTATACAAACCCGTCAGTGCACCGTCCACTGCTTGTAAGATAAAGGAGGAGGGTTGTGGTAAGCCTTTGACAGCCAACGTAAAATATTATCACATATTATGAACATGAACCAAGACCTAAATTTCATTGGGATGTTTGCTACTAAACGACGCGCTGCATCGGAGCCCGGGTGTAGTGAAAAGTGGGCAAGAGTTGCTAGGTCATTATCCAAAAGTGACGCGCCACATCGGCGCCCGGATGTGGTGTCAAATAAGTAAGGATTCCCACACTTTTATAAGGGGGTGAGGGTAAAAAAGTTAGCTCATGAATATAGGATTAGGTTAGTATCGTGAAACATAAGTTCTCTTATAGGTAGATTGGCAGAGTTAAATGATGCTACGGTTAGAAGGAATGTTTGTATTTTGTGTGTGCAGGAGACTAAGTAGGTTGGTGAAAAAGCTAAAATTATAGCGCCTTGGAGTTATAAACTTGGTATACTAGTAGAGATAGAAATCGTAATGAGGTGGATATGATCATAGATAAACAATTGCTTGAGGATGCAGTAGAGGTTAGGTAGAAGGGTGATAGGATTTTATTAATTAAACTTATTTTAGGTTGGTGTTTCCAATCGAAAATAGGTTCGGGGAAAACTTACAGAAAAGGTTGAAAAAGATTGAGGAGTAAATTATAAGTAATTAAAAAAAATTACAGGTAGATCTCCTCTGAGATTTCTGAGAAAGAATGCCGGTAGGAATCCGATCAGCGCGCGATCACTTTATCCCTTTGACGATGCAATCGATCAGGCGGTCACTTTACCTTCCTGATAGAATTTCCTTCTCGCTTGGTTCTGAAAATCTATAGGCAGTAGAAGGCGTGTTGGAATCCTAAAAATGAAAGAGAACTAAATCTCTAAGACTTAGGAACCAAACCGAGGATTTGGAAGTAGGAGGGCAAGAGAACACTTTTGCTAGGGATCTCTTTTCAAATTTTTTTAGCCAATCTCCTCTCTCTAGCCAGTCCCTCCTTGGCTCAGCAAGGGACTATTTATAGCCAAAATAGGGTGTAACCACCCCCTTGAATTCAGCAAGGTTGAATCAGTCTTTAGCTTCGCGCAAGGTTACAAATGACCTTGCGGCGAAGCTACTTGCAAGCTTCCGGGGAAGCTAGAGAGTTCGTGCGAACTCCTCCTCGTCATCGTGGCTTAATTGTCTCCACTTAACGTGGGACAAAGTGGGCGGGTGTAACCGCCCACTTAAAGTGACGTTAATCCCACTAAATTAGTGGGGTTCACCCATTAATCCCTCGTGGAAAACAGTCAATTGATGACTTGGTAAAGCTCGCTGCGGAGCTAAATGAGAAGCTTTCCTTCGGGCGAAGTTATCTTTGTAGCCTCAAGCGAAGTTAAGACTTAATTTATAACTTCAGGAAAAGTTATCTTTGTAGCCTCATGTGAAGCTAAGATTTAGCTCATAACTTTAGGCGAAGTTATCTTCAAAGCCTCGTGCGAAGCTAAGACTCAGCCCTTGGCAGAGCTGAATCATCTCTTCCTTCCAGCGGAGCTAGGGATAAATCTTTTAGCGCGAAGCTCTCGGATCAGCCTCTAGCGGGGCTGAATAGGAAGCTTCATGCGAAGCTTATGGCTTTGGCCTTTTAGCGATCTTGGATCTCTACGAGACTAAGTACTCGATCAAACCTCGATTAGAACTGGCTTCATAGACTTGCTTTGGCTTCTCTTCAAAGGAAACTTTAGTTTATTGTCTGTTTTACTGGATCAATAGAGTCCAAGTTGCTACCTTGTCCCTGGTCATCAGATTGTCTGCGGCTTATCTTTTGTAAATGTCGACAAGTTATACGTCGTTCGGACCGATTGAAGTGGAATCTGAGAGCCTGGTCTTCTTAGAGTGTCAACAAGACCTCCTTCAAAGTTTTCACGAATGTGGAATGGATTGGTGCATATTCTGAAATACTTTGAATCTGAAACCTGATATCTGTATTGCTGAACTTAAATATTGTACACATTGTGTACACAAACTCTTCGCATAGCTAAGGACAAGTTCTTGGCGAAGCTAGGGAATGAGCTCTTCAATGGGGCTACAACATGAGCTCTCAGTGGAGCTACAACATGAGCTTTCAGTGGAGCTATGCTATCAGCGGAGTTAACATCGGCTTTCAACTAAGTTATAACATGAGCTTTTAGTGGAGCTAAGCTCTCAGCGGAGTTAACATCGGCTTTCAGCGAAGTTAACCAAACGCCACGCAAAGTCAACAATGAGCTCACAGCGGAGCTACAAGCGAAGTGTAAGTTCGCATGTAAGCGAAGCCAGATGCCTTCGTTGCAGACGATTCTTGAAATTAGAACCGTCCTTTCAAATTTAAATTTGAAATGACAGCTTGCATTTCTTTTTAGGAGGGGAAGCTAGAGGCAAACACAGCACCGAAGGCGCGAAGCTACAGGCGCATGCAGTGCCTATAAATGCCAAATTTGGCTACTCTCAGAGAGCTATCATCTCTCTTAAGATTTCGATCTTTTCCTTAGAGAAAAAATTTTCTCTTCTTCACCTTCTTCTCGAACTTTTTTAGAGCTTCCTCTACGCTCTAATGGCCCCTCAAGCAGCATCGAGGGAAAGAGGTGGCGACCTTTGCCACGACGCTACTCTCCTCGCCTCCGGCGGTCAGACACCCCATTGCGGGTAGGGAACTCTTCCCTTTTTGAAGCCATATTTCGGCTATTTCATGGTGAATCTCAATGATTCACCATGATCTAGTGTTTTCGGGGAGTTTATCTCCCTTATTTTTGATTCTTTTGATTTTTAGGAGATTTAATTCCCCTTTTATTTCACGAATCACACATAGAAACTGAACAGTTTCTTTTTCTGGCTTCGCCGCGAAGCTAGCCCTTTGGGCTTTTCACATCCTGTCAAGTGACAGGATGCGAAGCTAGCTTCTAAAGCGTAGCTAGAAAAGGGCTTAAGTCCTTTAATTGATTTTTAGGCACAAGTGTCTTTCTAGCGAAGCTAGCCCTTTGGGCTTTTTTGCGTTCCGTCAAGTGACAGAATGCGAAGCTAAGATTCTGAGCGAAGTTAGATAGAGGGTTTCTCCTCTTAGGCATAATTGTCCTTTAAGCTTTCATGCGAAGCTAGCACTTCATAACTTGCTGCATTTCTGTCTTTGAGCAGAGTGCGAAGTTAAGTTTCAGAGCGAAACTAACGCTTGGCTAGCTTCGCTTGGAAAGCGAGGCTATGCCTTTGGTGTTTTATTCTCTTCCGTACTCTGCCTCTATCTCTTTTTTTTTTTGCAGAGTGCGAAGTTAAAGTTCAGTGTGAAGCCACTGCTAGGCTAGGCTAGCTTTGCTTTGGAAGCGAAGCTATAACTTAGCATTTTTTGCTTTCTCCTTTCCTTTTTAACTCCTGAGCTAATATATTTTCTCCTTTTTGTTTTGCAGTGCACTATCCCCCTGGGCTTCTAAACAGCCTCTTGGGTCGGCAGGGGATTGGATGGGAATATCAGCCTACAATTCTAGGGGATAAGTTTTGTTGTTTAGCGAACGGAGCACTCCTAGCCGCGATGCTCTGATCCACACTGGAGATCAGCGCACAATAAGGAGTATTTTGACTCCTACTTCTCTAGAAGACTGCAATTGGGATTTATTGGAAGCCCGGCATCATGTTCGGAGACGCAGTGCTGACACAGGATCATCAACTGCTGGCTAGGGAAGGGCAGTGGATCTTTAATTTGAATGGCGAGAAGTACTACCTCCCGTCCAGCAAACGTCATTTCTCACTATCCTTCTTCCAATATGTAACAAGGCCTCAGAATCGGAAGATTAAATGGCAAGTGACCAGGACCATCGACTCAGTCCACGTGGGTATTTTGACGGATGCCTCTCACGGCTATGCAAGGGCAGGTCCCCCTCGATGCATTCTGGGTCTTCACCCCAGAAATGTCCTACAAGACATCCCGGTGGGGGAGAATCCAACTGTGACTCAAACCTTCGGAAATCAGTTCTTTAGAGTGAATGGCAACTACCAGGCAACTGATTTTAGGACCCCAGGTTGGATTCATCCTCCTAAGGCCTGGTGGAGGGACTTGACTTTGTATGTCTTGGCCCATTTTGAGGAGGACTTGGAGAGGCTGGGACTCCGCGAAGCTGGCAGAGCTACCGTTATGGCATCCAGATGAGCGTAGCGAACTTTCACGCCATCTTTGAATTGCACTGCCCAGCTACAGGGACTTTCTTCACTCTTGTAGGTGAGTTGGGTATGGCTTTACATGAGATGTGGGAAGTCTCTGCTTTGCCAATGAGATCTCTCCCTTATGAAGAATACTTCCCATGTGAGGCGGAGTTGGCGCTTTTGGAGAAGCAGGAGCCCACCCTGTTCAAGACCTATCGAGAGATGATGTGCCACTTCTACATCTACTTGGACATGCATGGTAGTTATAAGGGAGGCTCGAACAATTCGAAGAGTTGGGGGGATTATCTGTTCCCTAATCTGGAGAATGCCCCTGAAGAGGCTCATTGCGGGGTTACGGACGAGAATATCTTCCAAAGGATAAGGCAGCATGCCAAAGGGGACATTGTTCTGGAGGAAGATGATGACATCTATAAGAAAGGCGACATTCTCAGGAGTTTCCGTCATCAGGTCCGCCAGCCAATGTCCCGGAAAGCCCTTTTTGGCCGAGCTTTTATCAGTCTAGCTGAAAAGATGTGTAGTGCCATCTCTTTCTAGCGACGTTGTTCTCCCCACTGCTCTATTGCCGGCCGTTCGTTTGGTACACAGTCATTCTCTAGGGCTTCTTCTAGCAATGATGTGCTGCATTCAACGGGGTCTTCGTGCATTGATGGAGGTTTTCTACAGACCACCAATGACGAAGAAGGGGAAGGCATTATCTTGCCCCGCGATGGACCGAACCCCGGGATCGGATTGTCATATGCCTACCGATGGTATAGTTCACTCTTCATTATCCAACTATTATTCAAGCCTCCAGAGGGTGTTCGGATGGCGCACCTTCACCGGTTTGAAGGGTCTTCATGGTCACAGATCTACATAGTCGCGGTCTGTAAATTGTTGTGCCGGCACGACGTATACAGTCTCTTCTGGTATTTTTCCTACATCCACGATGCAGGATGTGGCGAGGAGTTCAAGGATGTCAGGGATGGTAGGACGTCGTTGAGCCGAGGAGTCTTCGAATGGCTGGTTAGCATCCGGCCTTCTCACCTGGTATACAGGAGCGAAGATATTTATTACGTGGAGCCGTACGTCCCAGCCAGTTTGCTCGTCAGTTCGAATATGACCAACTCTATGTTGGCAATTGTTGACACTTAAAAAAGACAAGATTCTTATTGGTCCGAACAATGTCTAAACTTGTTGACATTTACAAAAGACAAGTGACAGACGAGCTGAAGACCAGTTTTCACCCATCTTCGAGGGACAGGGAAGCAACTTGAACTCCACTGATCCAGCAAGCAGACAGTGAACCCGGATTGTTTTTGAATAGACCTCAGCAGGTCTAAGGTGCTAGCACTTAGCATCACATGAGCCCAAAGGGATAGCCTCGCCTGAGAGGCTAAGATCATCCAACTTCGCCTTGAAGCCATTCATAGCTCCGCCAGGAAGCTAACTTATAGCTTCGCCTGAACTACAGAAGCGCAACTCTGCAGAGAGTTAACTTCGCTTGAAGCCACACGCAACCGCGCAGAAGGATGTTCGGTAGCTTCGCCACAGATGTTACCTAGCTCCGCTGAAGAGCTTTCTTCTGACTTCGCCAGATACTGCCTCCGGCTCCGCTGAGGGTTCAAAACGCGACAGCTCCGCTGTGGTTCTGCCATGGTCAACCTTTGACCAATCAAATCTCCAGATGAGATCAGATCTAATCAGATCAAATCCAATTAAGATCAAATCGGAGATCAAATTCGGCAGTTGATTGCCACAATCTCTTGACTCTCTTCAAACGAGTAAGAGGATCAGGAGAGATCTTTCAACAATATGGAAAGGATCAAAACAGATCAAGAAGATCAACCGACCTGCCATTTCTAGCTTCGCAGAAGCTGATCCTAGCCTCGCAGCAAGGCTACTTTCCAGATTCAAACAGATCCGATTCAATCTGTTTCCATATCTTCAAGGGACGGTTATACCCTTGCTCTCCCTATAAATAGCCCATCAGGGGTACAAGGAAAAAAGCTCTCCAGAAATAGAGCCTTTCTGAGACGACACGCACAAGAGGACTCCACAAGCAGAGGCTTCTTCACGACGCACCGTGCGTTCTTGAATTCAGAGACTTTATAGAGAATTGCTTCTCTATTCAGGGTGCTGATACCCTAATACCTTCTTCTCAAGGAATCTCCGGAACCAGGCGAGAAGGAATTCCTAAGTGAAGACAGGTTTTGAGAAGTAGCAAGAGGGTTATACGAACCTTCTATTCTCTGATTCCCGGAACCAGGCGAGAAGAGAATCTCATCGCTCGCATCGTCAAAGGGACAAAGTGGTCGCGCGTTGACCAGACTCCTATCGGCACACCTCTCCAGAATCTCTGAGGAGATCTACTTGTAATCTTTTAGAATACTTGTAATTTAGCTCCTCAACCCTTTTTATTGTAAGTTTTCCCCTTTGCTAATCAATGGAAAACAAGATGGCGACTCCGCTGGGGAAGAAATTCTCCACTGCCGAGAATCAAGTGTCGCAATGCGACGAACAGACCTTCGGGTCTAACTCTGAATTCAGAAAAGCCAGTGCAGCCAGAGCCCCTCTGGCTAAATCTTCAAGGAAAGTCTCTGCGGAGACAGAAAAGGTTCTCTGCGAACCTACTGCGGTTCTCTGGCGCAACAAGGAAGCACGCCCGCAGTCCAAGTCCTTCACTTTCGAGAACCTGGTCGTTCAATTCGACCAAGGAAGATTTGAAGAAGTCCTCTCCGGGGGTGGTGTAATGCTTCGAGCACGAAAGCATAGGAGGGTCTCCACGGCTAAGGTTTCAGAACAGAAACTAGAAGAAGAATTCTGCCAACACCCTTCAGCCTCGCGTGTGGCTAATCAGGTTCCTTGCGAACCTAAGTATCCTCTGCCAAAGCGGATGTGGAGGCCTAAACAGAAGTCTCTGGGCAAAGCCTCAGGCGTAGCTACGCCAAAACCGCGTCTCTCTCGTGAAGAAAAAGGCAAGATGCCTGTCTGCTCCAACAATGCTGCCAGCCGCGAAGTCACGACGGCAATCATACCGTCGCCCAATTCAAGAGCAGCGACGCCTTGCGCCGGCCTCGTTCTCATAAGCGAAGCTACTGTACCTCAGCGTACTCACCAGGTCCATGACCGCGAAGCTAGAGCCAAAGTATTATCTAAGGCTAATCCCCTTCGCAGCAGCATAGCGGGTAAAGCACCACAGCGTGCTCCGTTTTTCAGTTCGTCAAGCACTAAGATCGCGCCTATTGGCGAAGCTAGAACTGAAGCACTATTCAGTGCTAATCCCTTCTGCAGGGATAAAAGGAACAAGACATTCTCCTATGCGTGATTGAGATTTTCCTGCACACAAAAATAAAGAATTTTAGATTTAGGAAAAGGATGTGCGGGGTGCTCAATTCTAATCCGCTGTAGCAATGGCTATGCGGGTCGTGATCCTCAGGGAGGGACTAGCGATGGAAGCGTTTAAGTAAGTTCTCTAAAAATTTCTTCTTTTAGTTATTAAAAGAAAAATAAGAAAATAGTAGTTAAAGTTAGGTTAGGAAGAAAGCGGTAGGTTTAGAAGATGGAGAAATAGAAGCGGTATTTACAATGAGTTGGGAAACAAAGAGTTGGAAGATGAAGTGTTGGTGACTTAATCTACAGAAATAAAAGAAAAGAGAAAAAATAAAAGAAACACATACCTTAGTTTGGTTGATGAAATACGTGAAAACCTTACATGTTCTACCTTGCTTCGGAGGCATTCAACGCATAAATCATAGGATCGAGCTCAGTCCCCTATTCGCATTATATCATCAAGCTGGGCAAGAATGAAGTGATACGGACCTCGAGGAGGAGAACATCTCCATGAAGTATCGTTGGCACTCACAAAGACTTGTTATACTTGTGCTTCGGAAATCACTTGCATGCTCATCAAAAACCAACAGAGATAAAATAGAAAAGGAAAAGAAAACGAAAATGAAAGTAAAACAATGAACATAAAAAATATTACCTTTATTGCTTTAATCAATGGAAGAAAAGAGGATGGTACATCGGTGTCACTCTCAACATACGCCTCTCCCTCTTAAAAAATAAAGATTACAAAAGAAAAATAAAAACTAAGTTACAACCTAGCCTAAAACCCTAGATTTGGCCCTGTACTTCGCTGGACGCCCTTCTCGGTTGCTCTGCAGGGGTATTTATAGGTGCAGAAGGAAGTAGAGTCCCATAATGACTCCTCCACGAAAACTGGTACTTGGTCTCATCCAGATTGCCGCGAAAACGCGGCTTGGGCCGCGTTTCCGCGGCCAAGTTGTGTCGGCTAACCACGCGCTTTCGCGCGTGGCCTCCTCTGGTCCGTCCATCTGGGTTCAGCCTTCTGGAAGTTGTATCTCGACTCTTTATTTTGGATTTTCGGGATAACTTGGGAAGCAAGTTACCCTAAATCCAAATCTTCCAATATCTTTTAACAACGAATTTGTTATCCTTCTTTGGCTTTTATCCTCATCCTGCAAGTATTTAGGGTTGAATAGAAGTCTATCCTTCCCTCTTCTTTTAGTATTTGCAACTATTGCCCTTAGTAATTGCAGTTTTGACATTTGATAATTGCAACTTTTGCATTGGGCTTTAAACATGGGCTTTTGGGCTTCTTTTAAGGCTTTATTCCTTTATTTTTATTTCTCAAGGTCTGCACACAATAAATAATAAAATATTAGTAAATGTGCAGAATTATAGGAATAAATATGAAAATGTGATAGTAAATGTATTGAAAAATATGCACTTTTTACTAACTATCACACCCCCACACTTATCTTTTTGCTCGTCCTCGAGTAAAAATCAAAAACAAAAAGAAAAACTAATCTAGCTAACTCACTTTCGTAGGAATCACGATTGCACTTAGCACGTGCAACAAGCCGTTAAACCCCTAGGTTACCCTAGAGGACGAGTGTTGTCTCGTGAGGGTTTTCAGCGGATTACACCCACAAAATTCATAAAAAGGAAATATTTGAAATATGTTTGAAGAAACTAAGTAATCTATAATTTTTTAGGATTATCATTTTTATTCATTCTTAAACTTAGTCTTTATATAGTAAATTATTTTCTTTTTTAGGTAAGGGTCAAAATTGAATTTTTATATATAGTCTTTTTCGTTACCCTAAGTTATATGCATCCTTGTGAATTTTTACTAGGAATTCTTAACTTGGACTCTCATGCCTCTTTATTATTATTATGATTATTTTTTTCTTTTTTTTTAATAATATGTATAACTCATCTAATTTTCTTTCGTGTAAGTATCAAGGCTTCTTGAGGCCCTCATACCTAACTAATTGACTATTAGATGTGTTAATACATATATAATATTTTTTTTATTTATTTATTATTATTTTTTTTAGTTTTCTTAGGCTTTCTAATCCACCCATGTAGCGAACTTAAAATCGATGACTCCCAAACTGATTGGTTTTAGGGCACCGGGTGAGAAAACACCCCTCGGACTCAAATTCGAGTGAACTAGGCCACAAAACTAAGGACGCTTATTTATAAACTTACCTTTAGGCGTGAATACTTATGCTTCTTGAGGCACATGTATCCAGCTTAATTAGTGATTTTTTTTATATTTTTTTATATGAGGCACAAGGGTCTTTGTCTCAGAATCCTAGATATGCATTAGGTATGCACATTTCATTAAGGTAAAAATAAAGACTAATTACTTATTCAATTTCTCCTCCTATACCTAAAAATTCAACAATTTATTTATTTTGACCAAGTTTTTAGAAATCCTAATCATGATTTTCCTAATTCTTAAGACTAACTTAGATTTCTTTCAAAAGATAAGTCAAAATATTGTCCCTTTTTCATATATATATATATATATATATATGAACATTTTGTTAGTTTCTACCTATGTTAGTATGTTAGTAAAACCTCCCCCCACACTTATCTCATGCATTGTCCTCAATGTATGAATGTATGTATGTATGCATGAAAAAGAAGAAAGGGAAGGCAGATGTTATCTCAAGGTGGTGGTTCCGGTGGTGATCTAATTGGGCCAAGCGTTGCTACCCAATCAAGATAATGTGGTATTCGGAGGAACCCACCAGAAATTTCTCTTGTATAACCCACTAAAATGTATGTATGATCATTTTTTAACAATTCCACCCCATCAAATTTTCAAATTTCAGTATTATTTTCAGAGTCAATTGTGTCAACCGCCTTGTCCCAAAATGGAGTGTGAAAAGATGGAATGATTGACTTGGACGTCAGAAGTATGGGAACGAATACCGACTCAGGAAAGAAACTTAAATCAAGTAATGGTTCAGGAGTCGGGCTAGGTTCAAGAAGTGGGTCCAAATCAATAAGTTGAAACTCAAGTCCACAATCATCTTCCCACAATGGAATGTGACTCAATATTGGTGATTCAAGTTCAGGAATGATAGGTGTGGGAATCAAAACTGACTCTAAAAGATTACCTAAGTTGGGTAACAAAATAGGAGTCAATAATGATTCGAGAATTTGAACTTGATCACAGATTTGAGAATCTAGGTCACATATCTCATTGAGTTCAATATCATAAAAATGAGAACTTGCCAATTTATCCATGGGACTTTCAAAATTATAAAATTGGTCAAGTTCAATATGATCATCAAAAATGGGTGATTCAATTTCATGATGAATTGGCACAGGATCCAATGTTGACTCGGGAAAAGTAAAATCAGGTGAAGACACCGGAGTCATTATTGAATCAGGAAGTAGAATTGAATCACCAAGTGGGAGATCATGATCATAATCATGCTCAAGTTCTATTTCAGGAAAGGAATAACTTGCCAAACTATCAAAAATTGAAGTTTCGGCAAGTTCAAATGATCGTACTGAATTAGAATCTTGTTGTCCAAAACAACTTGGCTCGTCGGCTCTAACAGAATGGTTAACCATATCAGAAATGGCCGAACGGTGAGAACGTAAAGATTGAACCATCATATCTATTTCATGATCATGAGCTAATCTAGCCTGAGTCATGGCTTCAAGCATCTTTTCATAGTCAATTGGTGTATCATTTTGTTGTGATTGGACTTGAAAAGAGAAAGTGTTGTTGGGACAATCGTGATGAAATTGTGAGTCCGTCAGATTCTGTGATTGTTGCTTGGACTCACGCATCATCATGTCTAAGATTGATGGTTGTTGTTGCTTGGACTCATGCATACTCATCATTTCCAAGATAGATGGTTTTCTATTCTGAATGGGTGGATCTGAGTATGAATCTTGGGAATATTGTGGACAAGGTGGATACGGAGGACAAGTTGGTTGAAAATTGGACTCGGGGGAAGCGAAACCCCATGAACTCTGTGAAGAGTTGAAAGTGGTATGAAAATTATGGTCATAAGATGGGGGGCATGGGTTATATTCATTCGGATAAGACCATTCCAGCACACTAGGTTGGTCAAAGTTATGATATGCCGGGTTGGTAATATCCGAAAAAGAGGTTGGTGTGTAATATAGATTAAAATTAGAAAAATTATTATTATATGCCATATCACACAAACACAAACAAAAGAGAAAAAAAACAAACAAATAAGCAAACAAAAAGAAAAAAAAATTCTAACCTAAGTTAGGGTAGACCTATGACCTAGACGACTCCTAACTGGTTAGACTGTCCACGGGAGGTAGGGTGCAGACTTTGACCACAAGTTAATCAGCCAGGTCAGGGCAAGATTGGTGGGAGGTTTTCCGTCAAAGACGTTCCTTAATTAAATAACCACCAATCTTCGGGCTTTCGGCCCTCAATCCCCTTCCTAGACACTGATTTGGCAGGAGTCAAATTCCAACACTGTTCCCCCTTAGGAAAATCTCCTAATTGAGTCTGAGATGTCCCTAGGGCCAACGTCTACTCATTTTTAATTAGGCTTGGGTTAGTGAGTGAGGAGATTGTTTGTGGGCCAAGGAAGGGTGATGAAATCCCCACCTTATCTTATTTATAGGACAAGCCCTTAAATCAATTTAGTGCACGTGTAAAGCAATAGATAAGTATTCACTCAAAGCAGATAAATCAGCCAAGGGTGCTTCCTAGTTTATATGCAATGCGAACGTACCTTGTCTCCAGCACTCTTCAACCGAAATTAAAAATTAAATAGACACGTGCCAAATGCAAGAGTCTAATTTTTTTTATTTATCAACAAATAAGTTACTGTTAATTAGTTAGCAGTATGCAGGGTGATCACAGAAAATATTTAACAGAGCAGACAAATCAAATTTGCAAATTGCAGCAACCTGCAGAAAACTGAATCAGTAGTGAACTACTACGCGGAAACGCGGCTTTTACCGCGGAACCGCGGCTCTGTAGTAGGCCCTGTTGCTCTGCCTTCGAGGGCAGAGGCACAGAGTTGCTATATGTCCTTGCTGCTGTTAGTTTTCCTGTTCTCCAAACCTGCAAACAGAAAGAATAAAAGAATAATTAGTTTAGTTATTTATTTTATTTTTTTTAGAGAATACTTACTGTCCCTCCCGGCAACGGCGCCAAAATTTTGATTGAGATTTTCCTGCACACAAAAATAAAGAATTTTAGATTTAGGAAAAGTATGTGCGAGGTGCTCAATTCTAATCCGCTGTAGCAATGGCTATGCGGGTCGTGATCCTCAGGGAGGGACTAGCGATGGAAGCGTTTAAGTAAGTTCTCTAAAAATTTCTTCTTTTAGTTATTAAAAGGAAAATAAGAAAATAGTAGTTAAAGTTAGGTTAGGAAGAAAGCGGTAGGTTAAGAAGATGGAGAAATAGAAGCGGTATTTACAATGAGTTGGGAAACAAAGAGTTGGAAGATGAAGTGTTGGTGACTTAATCTACAGAAATAAAAGAAAAGAGAAAAAATAAAAGAAACACTTACCTTAGTTTGGTTGATGAAATACGTGAAAACCTTACATGTTCTACCTTGCTTCGGAGGCGTTCAACGCATAAATCATAGGATCGAGCTCAGTCCCCTATTCGCATTATATCATCAAGCTGGGCAAGAATGAAGTGATACGGACCTCGAGGAGGAGAACATCTCCATGAAATATCATTGGCACTCACAAAGACTTGTTATACTTGTGCTTCGGAAATCACTTGCATGCTCATCAAAAACCAACAGAGATAAAATAGAAAAGGAAAAGAAAACGAAAATGAAAGTAAAACAATGAACATAAAAAAATATTACCTTTATTGCTTTAATCAATGGAAGAAAAGAGGATGGTACATCGGTGTCACTCTCAACATACGCCTCTCCCTCTTAAAAAATAAAGATTACAAAAGAAAAATAAAAACTAAGTTACAACCTAGCCTAAAACCCTAGATTTGGCCCTGTACTTCGCTGGACGCCCTTCTCGGTTGCTCTGCAGGGGTATTTATAGGTGCAGAAGGAAGTAGAGTCCCAGAACGACTCCTCCATGAAAACTGGTACTTGGTCTCATCCAGATTGCCGCGGAAACGCGGCTTGGGCCGCGTTTCCGCGGCCAAGTTGTGTCGGCTGACCACGCGCTTTCGCGCGTGGCCTCCTCTGGTCCGTCCATCTGGGTTCAACCTTCTGGAAGTTGTATCTCGACTCTTTATTTTGGATTTTTGGGATAACTTGGGAAGCAAGTTACCCTAAATCCAAATCTTCCAATATCTTTTAACAACGAATTTGTTATCCTTCTTTGGCTTTTATCCTCATCCTGCAAGTATTTAGGGTTGAATAGAAGTCTATCCTTCCCTCTTCTTTTAGTATTTGCAACTATTGCCCTTAGTAATTGCAGTTTTGACATTTGATAATTGCAACTTTTGCATTGGGCTTTAAACATGGGCATTTGGGCTTCTTTTAAGGCTTTATTCCTTTATTTTATTTCTCAAGGCCTGCACACAATAAATAATAAAATATTAGTAAATATGCAGAATTATAGGAATAAATATGAAAATGTGATAGTAAATGTATTGAAAAATATGCACTTTTTACTACCTATCAATGCGCTATCCAAAGGAGCTTCTGCACCAGATCGTTTAGGCCCTACTTGGCCTGATTTGCGGGAATTGTTGACAAATAAACAAACCTCTTCCTCCTGTTGTCAACAAGTGGGATGTCAGTTGGTGACACTCCACTCGGTCCATTGCCGGCTAGCACCAATCTTCGCCACTTCTCCAGGCCGGCGATCAGTTTTTGATCGACTGTCGGTACAAGCTCTGATGAAGCATAGCAAAAGGAGCGTCTCGCGAGATCCATCCTCTGCATCCGTCAACATGACCCGAAGAGGACGAGAGTTACGCAGGGGAAGATAAACATCTGACGACACCCCCTACAGCTCCCCAGATCCAGATTACAGCCCAGGCTTAGGCGAAGTCTTAGTGCATGAAGAAGGTGTTTTCCGAAACACCAGATCTAGGGTCGCGATACCCTATAATTATGAACAGCCTTCCTCCTCAACGGACCTAGCCTCGCTAAGGCCCGGGAAATCACTCTAGCCATCGGATGAAGAAGACGAAGACAGTGGGTACGCCTCTTCGGCGACAGTTAGCTCAGTGCGAACAGACAGAGCATCAGTCAATATGGCTGATAACGCTAACGACGACCTTCGTCGGCGCCTGGAAGCTCAGGAGCAAACTTTCAAAAATCAGCAAGAGGCCCTGGACAATATTCAACAGATGCTTGCTCGACTCCTCAGTAATCGGAATGACAATGATGCCGGGAGCAATCACGATGAGGAGAAACATTTCAGCAATGAGCAGCTAAAGACGGAGAAATCCAAAGAGGGTTCTTCCTTAGACGCCGAAGTCCTTAAAGGCCTCCAAGCTCAAATCGCATCCCTAGCTCAGAAGGATGAATTAAAGAAAGTAGGGGCAGTCCGTCCTTACCCATTGGAGTGAGATTCGGTGCCATATCCACCGAAGTTCAAACCACCAACGTTGCATACGTATGATGGTAAGAGTTCACCAAATCAGCACATCTACTACTTCCGGTCTCAGACCGGTAATGTTATAAGCAACGACGCCATCATGGCTAGGCTGTTCATTGGCACCTTAAAGGGGGTGGCGTTTGACTGGTTCCGAAGTCTCCCTCCGGGCTCTATCAATTCCTGGATCGACCTGGAAACCCGGTTCCTCTCTCGTTTCTATGAGGACGATACCGAAGTGACCATGGACAAGCTCCTCTCCACCATACAGAAGAAGGGCGAATCTGTCCGTGACTACATTGAACGGTTCAGAAACTTATCCTTGATGTGCCCAGCAGGGATGCCACTACCCATGCTCTTACAGACATGTAGGCACAACTTCCTGGACCAAGTGGAAGTTCGCATGGGGGCTGTCAAGGCCCACACTTGGAAAGAATTGGTCGAACAAGCTGAGATAGCCGAAAAGTCGGCTAAAAAGTTCGAACCATCCACCCCTAGAGGCAAATGGGGTATGAACAGTAAAGGACGTAGCGACCTACCGCAGTCTTCTCAAGCCAAAGGGAAAGAGACTATGTCTGTGGAATTGTCCGGGGACGTGCAGTCGAAGGCCAAGAAGAGCGTCTTCAACAATCAAGAGCCTAAGTTCTCTCCAAAACAGTACTCCTTCAAAGACAATCAGGTGGTCACGATATTCCATCTGCTCCACAAAGGGAATAAAATGAAGCTGCCAGATGCTCGGCGTCCCAATGAAATAGGATGCACGAATGACCCCAAGTACTGTCTCTACCACAGGATGATTCACCATCCTACCGACAAGTGCTATGTCCGCAAGGACAGAATTCAAGCCTTGATCGACGCAGGGATCCTGACACTGAAGGCAGAGCAGAAGAAAGTCACTGCCAATATGGTGACCCTCGAGTTCGGCAAAACCCCAAAGGTCACAGTTCCCGACGGGACCTATCCAGCCCCTGCGCCACGGTTGGAAGTCAAGCATCATTCAGCTACAACTCAAGACAATGAGGGTCTTGTTCCCTTAACATTGGAGACAGGGGAAGTCATGTGGATACACCCAGACCTCGTCCAAGACATGCAGCGGACTTCGCACAAAAAAGATTGCCTTAGCTTCGCTGAAGGCGTAGGCCGAACTTCGCACATATGCTAGCTTCGCTGGAAGCTCGTTCTTGTTTCAGATGGAATCCTATCTTTAACCTCGCATGAAGTTTAGCTCCGCTAGCCGAATTCAAGATGAAGGCAAAGCAAAAATCAAATGAGCAGAAAATGAACTTTCATTGATTTAAAAGGAAAGGTACATTGATGTTACATCAAGGTTGTGTTTCGTACAACAGATTCAGTTGCTCAGCGGGATCATTTGCGCAAAAGGCATACAAGTGGTTTTATCTGCTTCCGAGCCAGACCAACTGGACACGAAAGGCCTTCCTCCTGCACAAGGCTGTAATCCTTCACATAAGAACAGATGGTGCCACCAGGACAGATGGTGCCACCAGGACAGGGCCGTGATCCTTCGCATAATGGCAGATTTTGCCACCAGAAAGCTGGATCATCTTTGATAAAAATTGGCAAAGGACTGATCGCCACCAGCAGGTCGGATCTTCTTTGATGAAAATTGGCAATGGGAAGATCCGCGACCTTACAAGTGACGTCCGCTTTCCCAAAGTGTACCCCCACCCTCTTTCTAAAACTACTTCCCTCTATTTACACCCACTACCCCTCTCCTTTAAATCCCAAATTTATTTCAAAATACACCTCATTTTCCTCCCTCTTTCCTACAAGTTTCTCTCTCCTCTCTCTCTCCTCTCTCCTTCCCTCTCTAATATTTATATAAATATTTATAATTATATATTTTAATATATATATTGTGGGCTTAAGGTTTACCCGAACGGTTCGCTGATTCCCCGGATTTTAACTGGTATTTTACCCGGTTTCAGGCGAGTACAGTTTCCTTTTTGATATACGTCTACCTTATTATTATGCGAGTATTTTTAACACACCGAAAAATAAACCCTCTTGTATTTTAAGCATAGAAATGAGATATGGATATGTTAGCATGCTTAGTACTTATTACTGTAAATTTAATACATGATATTATGCTATGCAAATTAATGTATGATGTTGCACTCGGTATTTACCCGACCCTGAACATGTTATGCTTGGTATACGACTTACGGCACCGATATACAGTAATTATACCGACATTTGGCATGTTACACCTGATATATGACTTATGTCACCGGCACTTGGTATTTACACAGGCACACAATAATTGACACCGATATTGCCATGCTGTATTTGACACCGATATCTTTCATGCTATATTGCCATGCTATACGTGATATGTGACACCTGACATTGATACTTGTCATACTATATTTGACATGTGATACCCGACCCCGATACTTGTCTTGCTACACTTATCACTTGACATTGGACACCGATACTTGATATGTCGTACTTGACTCCTGCTCTTGACACACGGTATATGCTATACTTTCATATGGTACAAATACCTGGACCTGACATTACCACCCCTGATACCTGATTATATGACATATTCATGACTATCACTGTTACGGAGACATGACATGATTATTATATTATTATTACCAGATATTTGGTACTTCTGAGCTCCTGTACTCCTGTATACTTGAACCCCTGAAATAGGGAGGCTCCTGACATTACTCCTGTATTATACTCCTGTTGACCCCGTAATAGGATAACCATGGATATTGTACATTTGTGAATACCCCGTGAACATTATTATTTGAGACTCTGTCATATCTAAACAACTTACATCGGGATGGGGGAAATTGATGGGTATCGATATAGCTTCTGTGTTTATGGTGGCCATACATATGTTGTACAACTTCCTGTTGGATTCGACCTGGAGGCCACCAGGCGTTTCCGAGGGGTGTACTGGCACCCCTACCCCCTTGCCTGCCTGTCCAGGTATGCTATAATCCCCTAGGTATATCCTGTGGGGAACGGTGACACTCTATTCCTGTTCGGGCGTATTATAAGACCTTCGGGCATATAGTAAGTCCCGGTGCCTAGCGGTACGTTCCGGCTCAGTACCGGATACTCTTGGACCGTTGTCCCGGGCATGCACGGGACCCATTATAAACATGGTTCGTCGTTCCCCATCAATTTCCAATAACCAACCTCGCTAGATTTGTATGCGGAAGTATATGGCACCGGTTATATACCAAACATACAAATTGAACGAGTTAATAATAATAACTTGATAATTGAATTCATGCATTTTTGTGTCATTTCCATACTTGTCATTTATTGTAGTTACACCATGCTTCCTAATTTGATTACATGACATTTAACCTGATATACATGCTTTTATTTCATGCCTTGTAAATGCTAGTGTTATTTCCATATTCACTATTTATTGTGGTTATTTCATACTTATTGATTTGGGTACATTATACTTGACATGATGCACTTGCTATTATTTGTATTTACCATTGGGTTTTTCTTGTACTCGCTAGGTTTTTCCTAACAACCCTGGATTTGCATGTCCAGATTTAGCAGCTTGGACCGAGGTGAACCCATCGGCTGAGGATCAGGCCTACCTCGAGGAGCAGGCGGATCAGCAGTAGCTCCGTCCAGTCTTTTCCCCCGCTCGCGAGATTCCCGTTCCAGCTCGTGAGTTTTATCTTTTGTATCCTGTACAGTCTACTCTTGTGCTATCTAGTGATGTAATATTGATGTAATATTATGTCACTATTTGTGATGACTAAGTACTTGTACTATTTTGGGTTGGAATGTATAATACCACGTATTTCCGCACTCTGATATATGTGTTGTGTTGTATTGATGCTTAGCGTACATACGTGATGGTTCCATCGCCCTGCGTATGTACGTCGCAGTGGCGTCTCCGTACCCGCCGGGATCGGGGCGTCACAGGTTGGTATCAGAGCCTAGGCTCTCACACCTTCAGTACAACCAGTCAGCAAATTAATGTTAGATTAATTTGCGGCTGAGTCACACGAGTCTTTGTTATACATTCCAATCACAAGTACGAAGTTATCTATTCCTTTCTTGAAATCCATCCTTGATTCCTGAAATCTCATATTCTGTCATCTTTTCAGCTCTTGGCTCGAATATGGAGAAACGGGGGACACGTAACGGTCCCAGTACTTCCCGCGAAGGTCCGAACGGGGAGAGCGACATGATGAGGATACTCCAGGGGATGATCAATAGCCAGCAGCAGCAGACAGAGCTCTTACGGTAAGGATTGCTGACTGCACCGCGGGAGCTGAGGCCGGGTACTATATCGGATTTCAGGAGGCTGCAGCCGGCAGAGTTCTCAGGCACGGAGAAGCCCCTGGATGCAGAGCAATGGTTGATCGACATGACCGATCTCCTGAAGGCGGCCAGAATTCCTGCTGAGAACCAAGTAGAAGTGGCCAAGATCCAGCTGAAGGATGTGGCGGGGACTTGGTGGCTAGCGGAAGAGGCGAGGCTGGAGAAGCCTATCTCTTGGGACCAGTTCTCGAAGGGCTTCTATGAGAGGTTTTTCCTGCGACAGCTCAGAAGGAGATGGAGGAGCAGTTCATCAAGCTGCAGCAGTGGAATCGATCAGTGGATGAGTATGCTGCTGACTTCCTGAGACTTAGTCGGTTTGCACCGTATATGGTGGCCGATGAGGAGAAGAGAGCTAGCAGGTTTCAGCAGGGACTGAGGGTGGATATCCAGATGTTGCTTATACCCCACCAGCTGAAGACATACTCTCAAGTACTATCTATTGCTCGTGATGTGGAGCAGGGATTGGAGAAGAAGAGGAGGATTGAGCTGCAGCACAAGCCGATGAAGCGCCAGTTCCAGCAGGTGCATAGGGGGAACCCAGTCAGATCTTTTGGTGCCCCAGTAGCCAAGCGGCCATTTCAGCCTCCTTCCCACCAGCTTGTGTGTGGGTACTGCCAGAAACCCGGACACAATCAGCGGAACTGCCGTATGGCCAATGGACTGTGTTTGGCATGCGGATCCGGCAACCACTCGGTGGGAGAGTGTCCATTCAAGAGGACCTAGAATGCAGCCCCAGCACCACCAGCACCTCCAGCACGAGTGGCACTACCAGTACCTCCAGCTCGAGCAGCTCCCCCAGCACTTTCAGCACCACCGATGAGGAGGAATCTAGGACCTGCAGGTAGAGGAGCTCCACTTCCTTCCCAGCGTCGGATTTTGGGTCAGGCTCAGAGGGGACCCAGGACTGGAGTAGGCCGCGGGAGAGGCCAGACCTACAATTTGACAGTAGAGGAAGCCGAGGCATCTGGAGAAGTAGTGGCAGGTACAATTTTGGTCCACTCAGTTCCAGTCTTATCACTTTTTGACTCCGGTGCATCACACTGCTTCATATCTAGTAGATTTACTGCTTTGCATTCTGTACCCCTAGTATGTTTGGGTGACCAATGGGAAATTAGTACGGGAATGGGGTAGTCACTACTAACAAGATTTGCAAGGCGTGCACTGTGGAGTTATGTGGTAGGAAGTTAGAAGCCGACATGTTCGTACTGGACACTGGAGGGTACGATGTGATCCTAGGCATGACTTGGCTCAGCAAGTATCATGCGGTGATCGACTGTCGGAATAAGAAGGTGATCTTCAGGATTCCACACCAACCGGAGTTTCAGTTCTTTGGAGAACGCAAGTCCCTCCGGAAGGAAGATCAACTGGAGTGTGCCACTGTAGAGGAGAAGAAGACGGTGTCAGTGTGGGATGAATTCCCGGATGTATTTGAGGAGATATCAGGACTTCCACCTGACAGAGTTGTGGAGTTCTCTATTGACCTTATTCCAGGAGCGACTCCCATCTCTAAAGCACCGTACCGGATGGCGCCAACAGAATTGGCTATATTGAAGGAGCAGCTGTTGGAGTATTCGAGCAAGGGTCGGATTAGACCGAGTACTTCACCTTAGGGAGCACCAGTGTTGTTGGCAAATAAGAAGGATGGTGGCAAGAGGTTGTGCATTGATTACAGAGAGTTGAACAAAGTCACCATCAAGAACAAGTACCCTTTGCCGAGAATTGATGATCTTTTTGATCAACTTCATGGAGCCCGAGTATTCTCGAAGTTAGATTTGCAGTCGGGGTACCATCAGTTGAAGGTGAAGAAGGAAGATATCCAGAAGACGGCATTTAGGACTCGTTATGGTCATTACGAGTTCTTAGTTATGCTCTTTGGAGTTACAAATGCCCCAGCAGTCTTTATGGACTTGATGAATAGAATCTTCTCACCCTATCTGGATAAGTTTGTGTTGGTGTTCATTGATGATATTTTGGTCTATTCCAAGGATGAAGAGAAGCATGCGGAGCATCTGAGGATTGTGCTAGAAACTCTCCGGCTTGAGCAGCTTCATGCCAAACTTAGCAAATGTGAGTTCTGGCTGGAGAGTATAGCATTCTTGGGCCATATTGTTTCTAAGGAAGGAATCTCGGTGGATCCCAGCAAGATTCAGGCGGTGAAGGACTGGCCGACTCCGAAGTCTGTAACAGAGATCAGGAGCTTCATCGGACTAGCTGGATATATCGGAGGTTCGTGCAGGACTTCTCGAAGATTGCAGCTCCATTGACCAAGCTAACCAGGAAGGGAGAGAAGTACATTTGGACTGAGGAGTGTGCGTCTGCTTTTGAGGAGTTGAAAAACAAGTTGATTTCGGCTCCAATCTTGAAAACACCATCAGGGACAGGAGGAATGGTTGTGTACTGTGATGCTTCAGGGAAGGGTCTTAGATGCGTATTGATGCAGCATGGACATGTGGTGGCTTATGCATCCAGACAATTAAAGCCGCATGAGAAGAACTACCCAACGCATGATCTAGAGCTGGCAGCTGTGATCTTTGCGTTGAAAATTTGGAGGCATTACCTGCTTGGTGACCGAGTGTTGATATACACTGATCACAAGAGCCTGAAGTACATTTTCACTCAGAAGGAGTTGAACATGAGGCAGAGGCGATGGCTTGAGCTGATGGCAGATTATGATATAGATCTGCAGTACCATCCTGGTAAGGTTAATGTTGTGCCAGATGCCCTGAGTAGAAGACCTGAAGCCAACATGGTTATGATGCTCACTCAGCAGAAGGAGCTACTCAGGGAGATGGAGCGGCTAGATTTGATGGTGATCCGAAGGACCAGTGGACCTGTGCAGTTGATGGCATTCCAGATCCAGCCGACACTGATGGAAGAGATCAGAGAAGCTCAGAGAGAAGATCCTAGATTGCTGAAGTTCAGAGAGCAAGTGGAGGCAGGACTGAGGACAGATGTCTGCATACATCCTGATGGTGCACTCTATTTCAGGGTAGAATTTGTGTGCCTCAAGGGGAGATTAGACAGAAGATCTTAGCTGAAGCCCACAGCTCAGCTTACTCTATACATCCTGGAGGAACTAAGATGTATCAGGATCTGAAGCAACATTTTTGGTGGAATGCGATGAAAAGGGAGATCGCACAATATGTGGCAAAGTGTCTAGTGTGTCAGCAAGTGAAGGCTGAACATCAGAGACCAGCTGGATTACTACAGCCTTTGCCAATACCAGAATGGAAGTGGGAGCATGTTACTATGGATTTTGTCACCGCTCTACCCCGCAGTCCAAAGGGGAACAATGCAGTATGGGTAGTTGTTGACCGTCTCACTAAGTCAGCACATTTCATACCATTCAGAGTGGGACAATCTACGGAGCTTCTGGCGGATAAGTACATGCGGGAGATTGTTCGATTGCATGGAGTTCCTGTGAGTATCGTGTCGGACAGAGACACGAGGTTCAGATCTCACTTCTGGGAGAGCCTTCAAGAGAGTCTGGGGACCCGTCTGAAGTTCAGCACATCTTATCATCCTGAGACAGACGGGCAGTCCGAACGGACCATTCAGATCCTAGAAGACATGTTGAGGGCTTGTATGATAGACTTCAAGGGATCGTGGGAAGACCACCTACATTTGGCAGAGTTTTCCTACAATAACAGCTATCAGGCGAGCATCAAGATGGCTCCTTTCGAAGCCCTGTATGGCAGGAGATGCAGATCACCATTATGTTGGGATGAAGTTGGTGAGAGAAGGCATTTGGGACCAGATGTGATAGTACAGGCTGTGGACAAGATCAGGACCATCCAAGAGCACCTTCGTGCAGCCCAGGACAGACAGAAGAGTTGGGCAGATTCCAATAGAAGACCGTTGGAGTTCCAGGTGGGAGAGCATGTGTTTCTGAAGATATCTCCGACCAAGGGAGTGATCAGGTTTGGTGCACGTGGGAAGCTGAGTCTGAGGTATATAGGCCCGTTTGAGATATTGGATCGAGTGGGAGAAGTGGCCTACATATTGGCATTGCCTCCATCACTGGAAGGAGTGCACAATGTGTTCCATGTGTCACAGCTGAGAAGATACATCAGGGATGAGAGCCATGTATTGGATTATTCAGAGTTGGAGTTGCAGCCAGATTTTTCATTTATTGAGCAACCAATGGCTATTGTGGATAGAAGTGTCAAGACCCTGAAGAATGGACCATCCCGTTGGTGCTTGTTTCATGGAACAGGCATAGTCCGGGAGAAGCAACTTGGGAGCGGGAGGACGTCATTCGTGACCGTTACCCGCATCTGTCGAGCCTTGAGTGGTAATATTCTCTTGTACTCCATTCTTGTCTTATCAATTCTTTATTTCCATGTTCATCTCCCTCCTTATAGAAATTTCGAGGACGAAATTTTTGTTAGGTGGGTAGATTGTAGCACCCCGTACCCGGAATACGTACCCAGATACGTGTCCCAATTTTTTCGATCATATTGCTCACTTTTCTTCCTATATGTCTTCATGGGTTGTGATTACTTAGTCTATTTAGTATCCTATCTGGATTCTCAGACCTAGAGTAAGTCCTGACCCGGACCGGGAACCCGATACCAGCCAGTAGCCCGATTTGACTTTCTGGTAGTCCGATTTGACCGATTTCAGTTTCAGAGATTGTTTTCTAATATTTTAGATTTTTCATGATTTTCTGGAATTTTCTGAAATTTTTCTGCAAAATCTCCAAAACCGGTATCGGTCGGCATCGCTGACTGATTCCCAGATTTTTAGTTTTCAAATGGGATTGAATTTTCAAAAATGGCTTTCACAGTACATCTTAGAATATCATTTTCTAGCTAAAAATATTTTTTGGGATTTTTCAAAATTTATCAAAATTTGACCGATCCTGGTGTCGACCGGTATCGCCAGAAGATTTCAGGATTTTTATTTTGAAAACTACACTATATTTTTCAAATCTGATTTCACCAAACATCTTAGAATAATATTTGCTATTTTTGAGAATTTTTCGGAATGATTCTGAAACAGTCAAATTTTCGCCTTATTAAAATAATAATAAAAATTGCCGTTCTTTCTTTTTCTTGTTTTTACCCCTCAAATCCTCTACTTATTACTCTCAGAATATTTTATCAATTTTATTATTTAATAAAATAATTATTTATAAATTTTTAACTATTTTTTTTCATTTCTTTTAATTTTTCCCATTTACTTTTCATTTTCTTTCTTTTTCTTCTTTCTTTTCTTCTCCTCCACTCCACCCTTCCTCCCACGCAAACGCAACCAGCAGCGGCAGCAGGGGCAGCAGGGCAGGGCATGATGGTGAGAAACCATCCCCATTCATCATATCAACTCCCAAAATCCTCATTAAAATCCTCTCTTTTCCTTCCTTCTCTTTTCAATTTTTTTCAAATCCCACTTCATCTTCAACCCACCAACACCCAACTCACGCACGCCGCCTCCACCATCACCACCGCCACCTCCGGCGCCGCCCTAGCCGCCGCCACCGCACTCCCCATCACCCCACAACCATCCTCCACCTCCATCAACCTCAAATAACTCCACCACCACCTTCAATTTAACCCAAAACCCATCACCACCCACCTTCATCTTCTCCAAAATTCCCCCTCACCACCACCAAATTTCCCACTCCAACTAACTCATCACCACCTCCTCCACCTCCTCTAACTTCCCAACACCACCAATCACCACCACCACCACCACCACAACCACCACCACCACCATCTACCATCACCATTAAAACCACAACAACAACAACAACAACAACAAAAACCCACACCCTCCTCCTCCACCCGGGCGCGCGCACGCCGCCCTCCACCCCGGCGGCGGCGCCGCCGCCGTTAGGCCGCCGGCGCGGCCGTGGCCGGCCGGCCACCCCCCTCCCTCCTCCTTCCATTTTCTTTTTCTTTCTTTCTTTCTTTTCATTTCTTTCTCTTCATTTCCCTAAATAAATAAACAAACATCCCCTCTTCCTAAAATACCCCCACCCTCTTTCTAAAACTACTTCCCTCTATTTACAACCACTACCCCTCTCCTTTAAATCCCAAATTTATTTCAAAATACACCTCATTTTCCCTCCCTCTTTCCTACAAGTTTCTCTCTCCTCTCTCTCTCCTCTCTCCTTCCCTCTCTAATATTTATATAAATATTTATAATTATATATTTTAATATATATATTGTGGGCTTAAGGTTTACCCGAACGGTTCGCTGATTCCCCGGATTTTAACCGGTATTTTACCCGGTTTCAGGCGAGTACAGTTTCCTTTTTGATATACGTCTACCTTATTATTATGCGAGTATTTTTAACATACCGAAAAATAAACCCTCTTGTATTTTAAGCATAGAAATGAGATATGGATATGTTAGCATGCTTAGTACTTATTACTGTAAATTTAATACATGATATTATGCTATGCAAATTAATGTATGATGTTGCACTCGGTATTTACCCGACCCTGAACATGTTATGCTTGGTATACGACTTATGGCACCGATATACAGTAATTATACCGACATTTGGCATGTTACACCTGATATATGACTTATGTCACCGGCACTTGGTATTTACACAGGCACACAATAATTGACACCGATATTGCCATGCTGTATTTGACACCGATATCTTTCATGCTATATTGCCATGCTATACGTGATATGTGACACCTGACATTGATACTTGCCATACTATATTTGACATGTGATACCCGACCCCGATACTTGTCTTGCTACACTTATCACTTGACATTGGACACCGATACTTGATATGTCGTACTTGACTCCTGCTCTTGACACACGGTATATGCTATACTTTCATGTGGTACAAATACCTGGACCAGACATTACCACCCCTGATACCTGATTATATGACATATTCATGACTATCACTGTTACGGGGGCATGACATGATTATTATATTATTATTACCAGATATTTGGTACTTCTGAGCTCCTGT
The DNA here is from genome assembly GCA_038442645.1 of Agave tequilana. Taxonomy (NCBI): domain Eukaryota; kingdom Viridiplantae; phylum Streptophyta; class Magnoliopsida; order Asparagales; family Asparagaceae; genus Agave; species Agave tequilana. Next base: position 14,430 of record JAVJIF010018874.1, on the reverse strand, counting down.
ACTCCTGTATACTTGAACCCCTGAAATAGGGAGGCTCCTGACATTACTCCTGTTGACCCCGTAATAGGATAACCATGGATATTGTACATTTGTGAACACCCCGTGAACATTATTATTTGAGACTCTGTCATATCTAAACAACTTACATCGGGATGGGGAAAATTGATGGGTATCGATATAGCTTCTGTGTTTATGGTGGCCATACATATGTTGTACAACTTCCTATTGGATTCGACCTGGAGGCCACCAGGCGTTTCCGAGGGGTGTACTGGCACCCCTACCCCCTTGCCTGCCTGTCCGGGTGTGCTATAATCCCCTAGGTATATCCTGTGGGGAACGGTGATACTCTATTCCTGTTCGGGCGTATTATAAGACCTTCGGGCATATAGTAAGTCCCGGTGCCTAGCGGTACGTTCCGGCTCAGTACCGGATACTCTTGGACCGTTGTCCCGGGCATGCACGGGACCCATTATAAACATGGTTCGTCGTTCCCCATCAATTTCCAATAACCAACCTTGCTAGATTTGTATGCGGAAGTATATGGCACCGGTTATATACCAAACATACAAATTGAACGAGTTAATAATAATAACTTGATAATTGAATTCATGCATTTTTGTGTCATTTCCATACTTGTCATTTATTGTAGTTACACCATGTTTCCTAATTTGATTACATGACATTTAACCTGATATACATGCTTTTATTTCATGCCTTGTAAATGCTAGTGTTATTTCCATATTCACTATTTATTGTGGTTATTTCATACTTATTGATTTGGGTACATTATACTTGACATGATGCACTTGCTATTATTTGTATTTACCATTGGGTTTTTCTTGTACTCGCTGGGTTTTTCCTAACAACCCTGGATTTGCATGTCCAGATCTAGCAGCTTGGACCGAGGTGAACCATCGGCTGAGGATCAGGCCTACCTCGAGGAGCAGGCGGATCAGCAGTAGCTCCGTCCAGTCTTTTCCCCCGCTCGCGAGATTCCCGTTCCAGCTCGTGAGTTTTATCTTTTGTATCCTGTACAGTCTACTCTTGTGCTATCTAGTGATGTAATATTGATGCAATATTATGTCACTATTTGTGATGACTAAGTACTTGTACTATTTTGGGTTGAAATGTATAATACCACGTATTTCCGCACTCTGATATATGTGTTGTGTTGTATTGATGCTTAGCGTACATACGTGATGGTTCCATCGCCCTGCGTATGTACGTCGCAGTGGCGTCTCCGTACCCGCCGGGATTGGGGCGTCACATAAGATTCCATAAAAATTGTTTTATCATTTTACAATGGTAAACAAACTAGTGAAAAAAGTTTCAAGACAATATTTAAACATTTGAAACCTTTTTGATGTCTTGAAAATTTTACCAAAAACTAAATCTTGTATTTTATCAAACTAGGATTTTTCGATACATGAATAGGAAAGTCAAACTAAGTTTGTATAAGAAGTTTAAGCATGTATGTATATAGAACATATCTAATATACATTTAAACCAAGTAAACTGGTTTTGATCTACTATTCATGAAAACACATATTGGTTAAACCAAAAAACCAAAAAACAAATATCAAACATAAAACGTGTATGTGTATTGTGCACTTGAGCATATCAACTATTCTTATCTTTACAACTTGGATCTAAACACACTAAGCTAAACTATGGATACCAAAGTCTTCTTGATGATCTTCCATCTTCAAGTCGACTTGTTCCCAAACCGTGATCCACCGAGTGCAAATGAGTGATCTTGAAGCTCGGGCACCGGAATCACCATGAAAAGCTTCTAAACTCCTTGTTGAAGCTGATCACCAACTAATATCTTGCTAAAAGATCTGAAACTTAAAATCACAAGAATATTAGTAAACATAACTACATGAGTTAATCATCATCAAAACTAGAGTGGAAGGCCAATGGGCCAACAGAAAGTTCTTCATTCAAAGCATGGGGATCAATATTCTCATCACATGAAGAACTAGCACTATCATCACAATCTAAGTGAGATTCCGAATGTACCTCAAGGGAGTCATTCCTTGGACCATGAAGCATTGAGAATCGGATTCTCCACTAGATTCCTCCTCTTGTTGGATTGCATTTGAAGCTTGGAGGTGGTTGTCAAAATGTTCCACACTGTAAAGGCGGAATCAAAGTTAGAAACATGCATAAGATAATCTTTAGATAGCGTGCTTCTAATAGCCTCAAGGGCTTGTGCATTGGCCCCTATATGATTGCGGTTACCAAGATAGCATTTCTTGGTAGCGGCAAGGAAAACATGCAAGCCTAGGGTTTGTAGATAAATGGACATCCTAGTCTTCCAAACAACAATGTTGGAAGGGTCAAACATAGGTGGGGTCATGAAGTCCATGGGTGTAAACTATATGTGTGTGCAAACAAAATATGTGTGCAAATGCAAGTAATAGATTAGCTAGCCAAGATCTCACTCCTAGGTGGTCAAACCTACGTATCAGGAGCGTAGGCTCTGATACCAATTGAAAGTACACCTAGAGGGGGGTGAATAGGTGTACGGCTAATCTAATGAACTAAATGCGAAATTTAAAACTTAATTGCAATCACACTTAATACAACCAACGAGTGTAGCCGAATTCCCCGTGAAGGGCTCTGGACTAACTCCTCTTGATTCCCCTAGATAAGGGTTGAGGTGCTATATGAAGCTCTCGTGGTTAAGTACAAGTGAGGCACACAAACACACAAGCATATAAATGATATAGCAATATGAAACAATGCTCAACACAAGCAAATATGAATGAATGAAATGAATGATGCACAACACAAATAAGAGAGAGGGTTAAGAGACAATGGATCAAACGCAAACAAATAGATGTGTTCCGAGGTTCGAGCCCCTACTCTACGTCCCCGCCTTTACCGAGAAGGATTTCTAATCCACTGTACTCCCACCGAGGGAACCTCCATCGAGGAGGATTTGTACAACAACTAGGAGTACCGAACTCCTCTCTCAAACACCACCTCACAACCGAGGGGTAGGCCCGTAGCCCAACAACCACAATCACCTCTACCGAAGAGGGATACAAACTAAACTCCACCTCTCACTAGAGGGAGTACACCACAAACTCAACCTCTACCAAAGAGGGAGCAAACACCACTCCAATCAACCTCTACCAAAGAGGGATACACAAATACAAGGAGGGTTTACAACTAGGAGGCTTAATCAACCTCAAACAATCTCTTTACCCACAAATAAAAGATCCTAATAGAATAGGATAGATGATAGCTCAAGTGTGGAAAATCTAGAGTTTGGAAAACAAAAACTCAAAGAAAAATCCTTGGGAAAACTTCTTGTAAAAGATAGAAATGAAGAACAAACTAAATCTCCCAATTTTCTATTTTCTTTGATTTTTCCAAATACTCTAAAACAAATTAAAGATAGATCTTTTGGAACTAAAAACACTTTTGAAAACTTCTTTTAAACACCAGAGAATATGAAATTTTTCTTGTCAAAAGTCTTATCAAAATCCCCAAGAAATGGGGTATAAATACCCTCCTCCAAAAACTAGCCGTTTGGCTGTTGCTGTCAGCCAGAACAGTTGGCGGTCGACCAGCCGGTCGACCGCCAACGGACATATTTTTGACCATTGGAGGAAGCCGGTCGACCGCCCAAAAATAGAGAGCAGAGCTCTCTGGTCCGGTCGATCGCTCGGTCGACCGGCCCACTGCCAGGCCCAGATGTGCACGGCTGTGCACGTCGGTCGACCGCCCGATCGACCGGCTCTTGGTTCGGTCGACCGGCCGGTCGACCGACAGAGCCTGTCAGGTATTGTTCTGGGTCAAAAAAACAGGTTAAAAATTATTCTAATAAATTCCATAAAACTTCTAAAAATTCACAAAATTTTTTTTTATCATTTTCCATTGATATATAAACTTGTGATAAAAATTTTAAGACAAATATCAAACATATTAAACCATTTTGCGTCTTGCAAGTTTTATCCAAAAACAAAAACTGTATTTTACCAAACTTGGATTTTTCAACACATGAATAGGAAAGTCAAAATAAGTTTGTCTAGGAAGTTAAGCATGCATGTATAGAATGAATCTACTATACATAAATCAATTAAACTTGTTTTGATCTACTATTCATGAAAGCAAATATTGGTTAAACCAAAAAATCGAAAAACCAATATCCAAACATAAAACGTGTGTGTATTGTGCACTTGAGCATATCAACTATCTAAACTTTACAAATGGATCTAAACACACTAAACTATGGATACCTAAGTCTTCTTGACTATCTTCCATCTTCAAGTCGCCTCGATCCAAAACGATGATCCACGAGCTAGACTCCAACGAATGATCTTGATGCTCGGGCTCTGGAATCACCATGAAAAGCTTCCAAACTCCTTTGTTGAAGCTAATCACCAACTAATATCTTGATTAATGATCTGAAACTAAAATCACATGATTATTAGTAAACATAACTACATGAGTTAATCATCATCAAAACTAGAGTGGAAGGCCTCTGGGCCAACACACACTTCTTCAAACTCACGAATGAAGAAATATGCGTCCTCAGATTCTAGGCCATGAAATCTTGAGAGTGTATTTATGAATTGTGGTTTAAGCTCAAAATTGTTCCCAGTTGCTTCGGGTAAAAGAATGCAGACAGAAGTGAAGTACGAATGGGATAGAACTTGTCTTAGAGAGAAGTATTGTTGGCCATGACTAAACTTGTGTCAGGAGGTGGTGTTTGTGCAAGTGTAGAAGACCTAACAAGTCTTGCTGAAATTGGGTCCCGATACCACTCTTGCATGCACAATCACAGACAACGTTCACCAAGCAATCAAGCAAAAAAAGAAAACAACAAACAAGAAAAAGGAAAAAAATCACAAGCTATCTAGGATATCTGGACCTAGACGACTCCTAACTGTTCGATGAGCCGAAGAAGGTTATTGCTCGAGTCAGACCACAGCCAATCAGCCAGGTGGGGGCAAGATTGGTGGGAGGTATCCGCGCAGAAGCGACGGGCCAAATTAAGCCAAACCACTAGCCTTCGGGGTTTCGCCCCTCAATCCCCAACCTTAGTCACTGATTTGACTGGAATGTGAATCAAAAATAATTTTCAACCTCAGCTGATCTCTTAACGAGTCCGGATTGTTGAAACTTGTTTTGATGAAGACATTTGTGAAGCCAATCATTTGGAGCTCTAACATAAGCCTATGCAAGAGTTCTTCATGATCAAGTCTTCCCAAGGAGAGTTGCTAATGATATGTTTGGTAAAGATTATATAGCATGTCAAAAGCTTTGATGCACACACACATATCATAGTCACTTAGTTAACTTATACTGCTTTCAAGTCGACTAATACCTTGTGTAGTCGACTTGACCAAATCCCTAGTCGACTAGCCTTGTGTCCAAAATGATCCCAACTCTCTATTTGTCCTGTTAGTCAACTTAACAGAAACATAGTCGACTAATAGACATTTGCAGTCGACTTGACCCTTTCCCCTAGTCGACTAATCCCTGACCTAGTCGACTTATAAGATGTTGTGGTCGACTTGGTTCGGTTGTCCAGAAACTTGTCACTTGAACTTATCTTGACCTAGTCGACTTGGTTCTCATTATAGTCGACTAATAGTAGGAAATTTGCCTAGACTAGTCGACTAACCCAAATGGCAAGTCGACTATAGGCAGTTTCTGACTGTTGGACAGTTTCTATTTTCTGGTATTTTCTGCAATGTTCTTTAATGTTTAAACTTTCAAAATGGACCTAATAACTACCCTAACTAACCCTAGAGTGCAGCTATAAATAGGGTTGTTAATCTTAGGCCAAAATACCAATTAGAATCAATAGTTTTCTGACCAAAATCCTAAAAATATTCTGTTTTCCTGAAAACTGTTCCCACTTCCAGTTCTTCACCAATTCCTACTCTTTTGTGAAGATCTCTAAAAGTCATCCTATACTAGCCCTTGTCCACAATCACATACTGTACCAAGGCTTATAGGAAAGGTTGTAATCACTCAAAGAAAGCATTGTACAAGAGCGTCTTGTTGGTGTAGAAGAGAAGTTGTACAAGGTGTTTTGTTCTCTTGGTTGTAAGAGAAGTTGTACACATTTGGCAAAGGAGATTTGTCAAGTGGTGTGCAAGGTGTTGATTTTTGGTGTACAAAGTCAAGGATAAAGGAAAATCTCAAGCAGGAGGCTTGGGGACTGGATGTAGGTCACGAGGACCGAACCAGGATAAATCACTCGTGTTTGCGATTATTAACTTTTCTGTGATTTGTTTTTCTTTATTTGCAAGTACGTTTATTTCCTTTATTCTAATATTCTTGTGAGTGTTGACTTCTTATATTAGATCCACATTTGGTATCATATCGGGACCAACAATTGGTATCAGAGCCTGAACCGGCATACAAGCCCTGCATACCTAGTCAACAACAAGCAAGGATGGCAACGGAGTTCCCTTCATCACAATTCAAAGAAGGACATTCTACACAACGTCCACCGCTATTTGACGGATCCAACTACAACTATTGGAAGTGTAGAATTAAAATCTACTTGCAATCGCTTAACTACGAACTTTGGAACATCGTAGAAGCACCGTACACCAAACTGCCTACCCACTACAACGCTTGGAGTGATGATCAAAAGAGGAATGCGAACCTTGACGCCAAAGCGATGAATGCTTTGTTCTGTGCCTTAACCAAAGAAGAGTTCAACCGTGTGTCAACAGCCACTTCTGCAAATCAAATATGACATACTCTTCAGGTAACACACGAAGGCACAAATAAAGTTAACGAATCTAATATTTCTGTTCTTGTCCACAGGTTTGAACTATTCAAAATGGAGGAGAATGAAACCATCTCAAAAATAGTTACAAGATTCACCGACATTACCAATTCCTTAGCATCCCTTGGAAAGGAATACACCCAAGTCGAAAAACTTCGCAAGATCCTTCGTGCACTCACATCAGATTGGGAGAAGAAGACAACCGCAATCGAAGAAGCAAATGATCTCTCAACAATGTCATTAGAAAACCTTATTGGTAATCTAATAGCATATGAAGTGCAACTCGAAGAAAGAAAGAAGGATGAACAACAACCTCGCTCAAAGAAGAAAGAACTTGCCTTCCATGCATCCTCAGACACGGACAATTCAGATGACGACGGGCGTGTTTGGATGCGAGGAAGTGGGCAGAAGTAAGGAACTAGGGAAGTATAATTGCTCATTTCCCTATCAATCCAAATACCGGAAAAGGAAAATAAGAAAACTCATTTTCCCCTTTTCATCTCTCTTTTACACAACCATTTCGTCACTTCCAGAGTGCTACAGTTAATTTTGTGGTCATGTAAATCTCATTTATAATAAGTTGTAGCATAAAACAGTTAATTTTTTGGTCATGTAAATCTCACTTGCATTCTAATTATAATCTATTTTTTATTTTTCTTAATTAATTTTTATTTTAATATTATTTTGCGGTCAACTTTTCCACTTCCACTTTCCATTACCATCCAAACACCGGAAAAGACAAAACATTTTTCAAACCACACTTCCCAACAACATCCAAACCCCGAAAACTTACTAACCAATTCCCAAGTTCCAAAGGGAACTAATACCACTTCCTCACTTCCTTACTTCCTCACTTCCACCCTTAACCAAACAGGCCCGAAGAGGAGATGGCAATACTTTCAAGAAAATTCAGAAGATTCTTAAAGCAAGGTAAATTTAAATGTTTTAATTGCAATAAAACAGGTCATATGAAAAAGGATTGCCCTTTGCTCAGAAATAAAGGTAAATTCAAGAGCAAAAAGTTCAGAAAGAAGAAAGACTACGAAGCATCATGGGAAAATAGTGATTCATCTTCCTCTGACGAAGAAAAAATCACTGAACATGCCAACATATGTTACATGGCGCTAGAAGAAGATGAGGTACAATATACTAAACTTTTAGATGCATTCCATGAATTATTCAATGATCTAAAGAATGAAAAAATGAAGAATAAAGTTTTATCAAAGGAAAATGAAAACTTTTCAAAGAAAATTCATGTTATGTTTCACAAGTTTCTTCTATAAATTCTCAAAAAGATGATTTTGAAAAATTGATATCATCATTGAATAAGGATAATGAGAATTTTATAAAAGAAAATATTTTGCTTAAAAAAGAAACTATGTCTTTAAATGAAAGAATATCTGTATTAGATAAATACATGTCAGTTTTCAAAATAAAATATGAAGAGCTTTGGAAAAATGTGACTAAGTTCAATCAAGGAAAAGAAAATTTGAATGATTTGTTATCTATCAAAAATTGTCACATAATCATTATGGTATTGGATATTTTGAAAAATCTTCATATGTTAGTAATCCATATAATTCTTTTGTGAAAAGAAAGTTTGATAATAGTTCAAAAAGAATTAAAAATAAGTTTATATGGATTCCTAAAAATTTAAGCATTTTTGACAAAAATACTTATATTGCATCATACATACATGATATATGTAATTCATGCAATTATGTGTATACTAACAGGTGGAAACCAAATTCAAATTGGGTTTGGTCTCCTAAAGGTTAATGTTTTACTCTTATTATTGGTACCATCTAACGTTTATCTTTCAGGTACCATATAAGAAGTTGATGAGAACAATATTTATCATATATATTTGTTATGATATATTTGTTGCAGGGGGAGAACAAAATGTTTCTATATCTGTTATAACCCATTTTCTGTAAGGGGAGAAAATATAACTTATTTTCTATAGGAGGAGCATTTGTGCACACAAAGTGTCATCATCAAAAGGGGGAGAATGTTGGAACTTGTTTTGATGAAGACATTTGTGAAGCCAATCATTTGGAGCTCTAACACAAGCCTATGCAAGAGTTCTTCATGATCAAGTCTTCCCAAGGAGAGTTGCTAATGATATGTTTTGTAAAGATTATATAGCATGTCAAAAGCCTTGATGCACACACACATATCATAGTCACTTAGTCGACTTATACTGCTTTCAAGTCACTAATACCTTGTGTAGTCGACTTGACTAAATCCCTAGTCGACTAGCCTTGTGTCCAAAATGATCCCAACTCTCTATTTGTCCTGTTAGTCGACTTAACAGAAACATAGTCAACTAATAGACATTTGTAGTCGACTTGACCCTTTCCCCTAGTCGACTAATCCCTGACCTAGTCAACTTATAAGTTAGTTGTGATCAACTTGGTTCAGTTGTCCAGAAATTTGTCACTTGAACTTATCTTGATCTAGTCGACTTGGTTTTCACTATAGTCGACTAATAGTAGGAAATTTGCCTAGACTAGTCGACTATAGGCAGTTTCTGACTGTTGGACAGTTTCTATTTTTTGGTATTTTCTGCAACGTTCTTCAATGTTTAAACTTTCAAAATGGACCTAATAACTACCCTAACTAACCCTAGAGTACCACTATAAATAAGGTTTTTAATCTTAGGCCAAAATACCAATTAGAATCAATAGTTTTCTGACCAAAATCCTGAAAATATTCTATTTTTCTGAAAACTGTTCCCACTTCCAGTTCTTCACCAATTCCTACTCTTTTGTGAAGATCTCTGAAAGTCATCCTATACTAGCCTTTGTCCACGATCACATACTATACCAAGGCTTATAGGAAAGGTTGTAATCACTCAAAGAAAGAATTGTACAAGAGCGTCTTCTTGGTGTAGAAGAGAGGTTGTACAAGGTGTTTTGTTCTCTTGGTTGTTAGAGAAGTTGTACACATTTGGAAAAGGGGATTTGTCAAGTGGTGTGCAAGGTGTTGATTTTGGGTGTACAAAGTCAAGGATAAAGGAAAATCTCAAGCGGGAGGCTTGGGGACTGGATGTAGGTCACGAGGACCGAATCAGGATAAATCACTCGTGTTTGCGATTGTTAACTTTTCTGTGATTTGTTTTTCTTTATTTGCAAGTACGTTTATTTTCTTTATTCTAATATTCTTGTGAGTGTTGACTTCGTATATTAGATGCACATTTGGCATCATATCGGGACCAACACAGATGTCCCTAGGGGCCAACGTCTATCAAATTTTATTAAAAAGCTTGGGATTGTGAGTGCTTGGAATCTGATTTTTAGGCCAAAGAAGGGTGATTAAATTCCCACCTTATCTTGTTATTGGGTATTGCCCTTAAAATCAATTTTGTGCAAGTGTACAAGATAAACAAGATTCACTCAAAGCGATATAAATCAACCAAGAGATGAGTCCTATTCTGAATACAATGTGTACGTACCTTGCTCCAGCACTCTCCAACAGTAAAGTAAATGAATTGAAAAGACACGTGCCTAAAATACAAATGTCTAATCACTTTTTAAACTTTTCAACAAGTGTTTTACTGTTGGTTTATTAGCAGGCTCCTGGTGATGGCATAAAAGAAATAAAATCTGCAGAGAGCTATGTTTTTGCAAAGCAAGTAGCCCTACACAAAACCATTCAGTAGTGAACTCTTCCTTGTCGCGGTTCCACGGCCAGAGCCGAGCAAATACGGCAATTCAGAGGGTACTTGGTCTCTGCTTTCTAGAGCATAGGCCCAAGACCACTTATATGTTACTGCAAGTCTTCTTTCCTGTTTTCTCTGACCTGTAACCTGCAACAGAGAAGAAAAACTCGTTTTAGTTCCAAAAAATTCTATAATAACCATTACCCTCCCCGGCAACGGCACCAAAAATTTGTTCGGAAAGATTAATTATATTGAAAAGAGGTTTAGAGTAAACCGTTCGTTACCGTGTACTGATGATCAAGAACTTCGAATGTTTATGCAGGTTTACTTTGCTCCTTCTGAATCACCGTTCGTAGCATAAGCTAGGACGGGTCGTATCCGCAGGGAAGGTTAGCGATAGAGGCATTCAGGGTTTGTATTGAAATCTTTGTGAAGAAAAACGAAGGTTCTTCTTTGTTTTAAGAAATGGAAAATAAACGATGTGGAAGGTGAGTGGAAAATCTTTGGGTGTTGTGTAAAGGAAAAGAAGAAACGAGAATAAAGATGGAAGGAAAACGGAGAGATTTGAAAAAGAAGAAGTTTTCAGAAGAGAGATTTTTAAGAATGATATAAAGAGAAACCATGACTAACTAACATTATAATTTACTAACTTACTACTCTCATTGGGTGATGCATGCCTCATATTGATTTATCGGCAATGGTATGTCTTGCTTTGCCAAGTCCTTGTAACGATGCTAAGAAACATACAAGATTCATTAGTCCATCAAAGCTATAATAAAGCCAGAATGAAATAAGAACTTGTAATGTAGTTATTGGCATAGTGAAGTGCTCCATCTTCATGTTTCATCACGGCACTTGTTCTAAAGACAAGGCTCTAAGTGAGGCTCACATGAGTCATATGGAGGGAGACTTAGCATTTATAAAGAATAAAAAGCAACTCATCTTCATTGGAGTGATATAGACTTGTAATTTGCAAGACTTGAAAGAAGAAAGTATCCCAAGAATCATATAAGTCAGCAATCACTCAAGAGTTAGTAGTTAGTAAAATTAAAAGTTAGTTAGTCATGTTAATGAATTAGCTAGATATAGAAATAAAGAACAAAAAACAGTTCATTATAGAAGTGAAATAAAAGAAAGTAAAAGCTTAAGGAAAAACAATGCACTAGAACAAGAGAAGATAAAGATTGAAAACTCGATCCTTGTATTGCGTTGTGACCGTCTCCAATTACAAAGATTGCTCACTCTCACTCTCTCTTTTCTGAATTCTAGAAGGAGAAAAAGAAAATTACATAAGAGACTAAAACAAAACTTAGAGAAACCCTAACAATTTTCCTATAAACAATGCTCTTTTCTCCTCCCGATTACAGAGGCCTAGGGGTCTATTTATAGTCTTCATTAGAGGAGGCCATCCCACTTCAGTCTCCGGATCAAACGCTGAAGTAACGGCCTAAAGATTACCGCGGACCCGCGGCAAACGCCGCGTTTTCGCGGCCGTTTCTTGGCCGCTGCGCTAGCAGATTTTTGTGCCTTTCTGTTGCATCTCGTATCCCCAGTTGGATCTTGTAGAAACTGAGAATACGTTTTGGATCTTTTCAGACTTGGGCTTTTCTTGTGGGCTTCTTAAATGTTTCTTTAATTCCTCAAAAATCACAATTGTTGGGCCTCTTTCTCCATTAAACATTGGACCTGAAAAAAGAAAGAAAAAAGCAGTAAAAATCAACTATTTAATCAGATAAAGCATAGCATGGTGGTAGAAAATGATGCATAAATAACTCCAATCTGTCATCTAATTGCGGATTGCCCCTCTGTATAAGCCACGCCTCCAAGAATGTGCATAAGAAAAAGAAGGCGATGGTGGCCACGTGGGATGACTCGGAGACAGAATCCGATGAGGAGATTGACACCGCACACATGTGCTTCATGGCACATAGTGATGAAGCTTCTAAGGTAAACCTAGAAAACTCTTTAGAAGATGATGATTTGACCATGGATGAATTAGCACAATTTTTTGAAGAATTACAAAATAGATATGAAAATTTTCTTTCACAAAACAAAAAAATTAAAAAAGGAAAATGATCTCTTAAAGAACAAATTTGAAATTGTCTTAATTGAGAAAAATGATTTATCAAGGTCTTTTGAGAAAATGAAAAATAATTTTGAAAAATACAAAATCACTTATAAAGGTAAAAGCTCAAGTATCACTTGTAATAAAAATGAATTTTTGAATATTCAAAAACGCATTGAGATTTTGGATATAACTTTGAAAAAGTGTGCTTTTGACATGAATAAATTTGCATCTATGTTTCCAAAGAGAAAAAAACCAATGGAAACAGACTTCCCATGCATCAAACACACATCATGAAAAGCATGCATACACACATCAACACAAGCATGCATTTATGTATGAAAAAGTATACACATGTGCACATTGTGACTGCAAAGGCCATTTAGCTAAATTTTGTTATGCAAAATTAAATATGATTAATAAGAATATTTGGGTTCGAGAAAGCACTAACCCTATAGGACCCAAAAAGATTTGGGTACCAAAGAACACACCATCTATACATGCATGTGATTAGCTAGTTTCTTTGTGTGGTAACATACTTTAATTGTGTAGACTTGCATATTTGTGTAACTTGTCTATAATTGAGATAATCTATTTAGTTTGCTTTTATTCCATACTAGGCATGTTTTGATGGTTCATATGTCAGATATTTTTTTTGGTAGATAAATATTTTTATAAGCGCGCGCGCGCGCGCGCACACACACACACACATATATATATAATTGTCAAACATGAAAATTTTATTTTTTAACGATATTTAAGCAAATAAATGAAGAGAACAATTGCGCGCCTCAACTCTTATTTAGAGGAATGTCGAGGACAAGTTCAGAACCCATAAAGAAGTATTCGGCTTTAATATCTCAATTTATTACTTAATTATTGAGAATATGTTGTTAATAATAAAAAAATAAAAAAATTTATTTTATGTGTTTTTCATGCCTATTAAAATTTTGGTATTGTTTTCCTGCTTTATTTGTAAAGATATATTAGTTTTTAATACCCTGTAAAAGAAAATAAAATTTTTAATTTTCAAACAGTTTTGGGCTGTTACGGTCGACCGAGTTTGACTGTTATAGGACAGGTCGACCGGGCGGTAGACCGATCTAGCCTGTCACACAAAAAAAATTTGTGCCCGAGGCTGGTTGACTGACTGAAACTGAGTTTGCTCTCGATTTGCACCGGTCGACCGGGCGGTCGATCGGGAGTCGGGTTTGGCTCTTTTCCCGGTTTTCTTTAAAACCTTAACTTCCCAAATTTCTTTTCCCTCATCTCTTCCACCAACTTTCCTTTCTTCCTCTCTTCAATTCCTTTCTTCCCCCATCTATTCCAACCTTCTCAAATTCTTCCCACTCCAAAATTTGTCCTATAAAAATTGTTAAAATCTCTTTCAGGCTCTAGATCTGCCAGTTTTTCAAGGAATTTTTGGGATTTTGAAGGTATATCAAATTTCTTCCTTAATCTCTTAAATTTTCTAAATTATTCTAATTTATCTTTCATTATTTGTGCCATAGTCTTGTCTATTATCTTCAATATGTCAAAGAGATCCAGATCTGAGAAGGGGAAAATCCCTAAATCCTCATCCAACCCTTTCATCTCTCAAAATGCATCTCACAGATTTTCAATCATCCATAATAAAATTGTTATATCTGATAGAACTATGGTGCTAGGTGATTTTGAGCACCTTAATCTTGCCACTATTTTGGGTAATAGTTCATTTGAAGAATTCATCACTATCAAAGAACCTGTATACCCTAAACTAGTACACTATTTCTACTCTAACCTGTCTTTTCAGAACACATCACATCAGGTCTAGAGTTTTGAGTAGAGATATTAACATTTCACTTGATAAATTTGCCCATCTCCTACACCTCCACTGTGAGTGGGTAGATATCTATAATGTGGATTTAAATGTTTTACCTATCCTGACGGTGAGTC
>JAVJIF010018873.1:0-117857 GCA_038442645.1 Agave tequilana | reverse complement strand
CGTGATTTTTTATTGGTAGTCTAATTAGAGCATGTAGATCAAGATGAACGTTCGGATCATCCATAAAATCTCTCTTATATGGTTTTCTCACGAAGCTTATTATGAGAAAGTTTCTCATTTGAAAATTTTCATATATATATATATATATATATATATATATTATATATATATATATGCTCTTCTCATGTAATTAATTACTTTGCTAACTTGTTTTTAGTTTAGATTAGGGTTAGATGCCGAAGTATTGCATAATCTGGCTTCCACCTAGGGGGTGTTTGGTTTGAAGGAAATGGGCGGAAGTAAGGAAATGGGGAAGTATAATTGATCACTTCCCTATCTATCCAAACACCGGAAAAGGAAAATAAAAACCCCTTTTCCTTTTCTATTCTCTCTTTTACACAACCATTTCCTCACTTCTAGAGTGCTACAGTTAATTTGTGGTCATGTAAATCTCATTTGTAATAAGTTGTAGCGCAAAACAGTTAATTTTTTGATCATGTAAATTTCACTTGCATTCTAATTACAGTCCATTTTTTATTTTTCTTAATTAATTTTTATTTTAATATTATTTTGTGGTCAACTTTGTGGTCAACTTTTTCACTTCCACTTCCACATTACCATCCAAACACCGGAAAAGACATAACATTTTCCAAACTACACTTCCCAACAACATCCAACACCGGAAAACTTACTAACTAATTCTCAAGTTCCAAAGGGAACTATTATCACTTCCTCACTTCTTCACTTCCACACTTCCACCCTTAACCAAACAGGCCCCTAGTGGAACGACATCTAAGTCGCGTAGGATCTGTTGCCGATGGACTGGCGTTTAGTCTCCGTAAATCGTTGACAGTCGTGCTAGGTTTTACAGACTAAAGGTACATTAGGTAATCTAAACTTAGTCTAAAATAAAGATAAGTTATCTTAGCAATTAGTTGCATAAAAAAGAGTACAGAATAGTTCTACTCGAAGCCTTCAAATGGATCTAATAGGTTCTACTTCTGGTAATTTAACTAAAGGAAAATCTGTTAAAAATTCTAATCTAATAGAATATCCTACAGAAATAGAAGACATTAATAAATGGTCTATTCCAAAGGTCCCAGCAAAGCAAATCTATAATATAGGAATGTTTGATTTTAAATCTTCTGTGGCAATCAAAACCATGAAAAGATCAATTCAAGTAGACAATGACGAACAATCAATAAAATTACTAAATGAAGAAGACTTACAACCCCATTGATAAATACAATTTTATCCATATTAGCTGATCCAAATAGCCTTAAAACCTTTAACACTTCAAGGGTTAAATGCTTCACTACTAACCTCACTAAGAGATGCTAGATGCTTAGACTATGTTCAATCCTTAATGGGTAATGCAAACTAGCCTTTGTCATGGACCAGTTTATTTTAATGTTTATCCAAATTTAAGTCTATCATTGACTGACCCCAATATATTAGAAGCAGCTACACTAAATCTAAAAACGTATGGCTATAATTTTATGCCTGGATCTGAAACAATTGCAGTAATATTTAGGATTCACTATAAAGTGCTGAATACTTTAGCACCTAAAGCCAAGCAAATAACTAAGCCAGGAAAAACAATTCTGGTTGAAACAAATTTATTATCTTCAAATATAGCAACAAATAGAATCTTAAAATGGGAAGAAATAAATTTTTCACAAAATTGGTTACTAACTTCTCTATTCCTCCTAGACCTGTTGTAGAGACAGACTTAGACCAAATAATTCAGTCTGAGGATAGAGAAGTTGAAGTTAGATTTAATCCAAAGCTAATAACTAGAATCTCTAGTTCAAGAAATTCTAATTCTAACATTGAAAATCAATCAATTAAAAGTGGTAATTATATAAGAAGAGATAAAGAATTGGAAGTACAAGGAATAAAAATATCTAATTCCTCAATAGCCCATCTAATTTACGAGAGGCCTAATCCGAGCTCTCCTACACAATCAGACATGGACTTTATATTTAATGGAGTTTGAACTTTCACCAGGAAGCTTACCAAGAATATATCTAAATATGGAATATAATAAAGACATACATTTTAAACAATGGTTTGAAAAAACTTTCCCTATTGAAAAAGATACCATTACAAAGATGAATATTATAAACATCTTGTTCGAAT
The DNA here is from genome assembly GCA_038442645.1 of Agave tequilana. NCBI lineage: Eukaryota > Viridiplantae > Streptophyta > Magnoliopsida > Asparagales > Asparagaceae > Agave > Agave tequilana. Next base: position 115,715 of record JAVJIF010018873.1, on the reverse strand, counting down.
AGATAAATTAAGACTCTTTTCTGAATGGTTCATAGAAACCTATATAAATGATGAATTTAATAAACTTAATGTTCTTGAAGAACATTACAAATCTTGGGCTACCATTAATGGTAAGAGGATTAACGCATTATATCCCCCAGGCGAAACCATAAAACTTACTACTGCATCAGATTACACTGACGCAGCAGCCTTAATCAAAGTTTTACCTGAGCCCAAGGAAGAAGCAATAAAAAAATTATAAAAGGTTATTAAACAAAATAATTATACAAATGTTTATGTCCAAGTTCTAGGGCAACAATTAACTAGAATAGAATCTGCCATAGAAATATTAATCAATAAATTAAATTAAGTCGCACAATTAGAAACTCCTTTATTAAAGAAGGAAGAAAGAACAAATCATGTTCCTAAAAACCACCTCCAGAGGTTAATGGATTTAAACTTTATTCTCAAAAGGATGAAATTACTTCTTTAATAGAACAATTAAAAAAGCCATTTAAATACTATCCAAGGGAATTCATTTGACCAAGAGATTGATGAAGAGTTGAATGAACCAGAAGAATCAATATCAGATATATCCAATGAAGATAATTTAGACAACTTGGATTTAAACCAAATAATTGATATTGAAGACTCTTTCAAAGAGAGTATGAAGCCCACTGAGATAAATAAATTGGATTCTAAACCTCGAAGAAGAGCTGATAAATATTATTATAAAAGACCAACTCCAATGGATATTCTCTTCGAGAGAATGATGATTTAGTTCAAAATTCTTATCATGGAAACTCAATTTATGAATGGAATATGATGGTGCTTCTGAAAAAGTAATTCATGATCAATTACATCGAATAATGATGTATACTACTGTCTGTAAGCAGAACAATAATTCTGATAGAGACATTACTAATTTCATTACTTGCGATTTTACTGGCATTTTAAAGGGCTGGTGGGATCATTGTATCACATCAGAACAAAAATTAGAAATATTTAATGCCATTAAAATCGAAAATAATGCAACAACTCAAGACGCAGTCTATACATTACTGATGACAATATTAGAACACTTCACTGGAGGAGTGACAGATCATGGTAAAAAGATAGAACCCTCCTTCAGAATTTAAAATGCCCAACTTTAACTCATTTTAAATGGTATAAAGATACCTTCTTGAGTAGGGTAATGCTGCTACATGATGCTAATAATATACATTGGAAATCTAAACTAATTGATGGATTACCAAATCTTTTTGCTGAGAGAGTAAGGAAAACTCTCAGAGATAAAAACAATGGTACGATACCATATCATAATTATACTTATGGAAACCTAATCAATTCTTGTATTCAAGAAGGACTAGCTCTTTGTAATGACTTAAAATTAAGGCACCAATTAAAGGTCCAGCGAATCTCAGAAAGAAAGCAATTAGGAGAATTCTGTAGTCAATTTGTCATAGATGGACCTAAACCCCAAAAATATTAAGAAAAGAAATAATGATTTTAAAAAACCCACTCATAGCAATAAAAAATATAAAACCTATAATAAAAAGAGAACTAAAGAACAAAGAGAACCATTTCATAGAAAAGATAAAGCGAAGACTAAACAAAAGAACATAAAATGTTATAAATGTGGTAAAATAGGCCACTATGCTAATAAATGTTATACTAAAAGGAAAATTGAAGAAATTGAAGATGAAGGTCTTAGAAGAACATTATTAAAAATAATGATTAATTCTACGTCTGAAGAAGACCAATCTTCTTCCTCAAAGATTCTGAAGAAGAAGAATATCAAAAATGTAATGGTCAATGTTGTACCCTTGATCAATTAAATTATTACAAGTCTATAGTAGAAATGAATGGACTTTATGTCTTACCCACTGATGAAAAGAAAAGTTTACTAGACTATGTAATGAATAATGAAATGGATACTACAATAAAAAATAAAATAATAGAATTAATAATTACTACGAAAGAGAAAGAAAAAGAAAAATTACCCAGAATAGACAATGTCTATAGACTTTGTGAAGTTCTTGAAAGATATAGAAATAAAGAAAAGAAACCAATAACTATTCAAGAACTACATCAAGAAATCAATACGTTAAAAATAGAAATAAAAACTTTTAGAAAAGAAAATGAGACACTAGACTTCAGATTAACCAAATTAGAACAGAGCCATAAGGTTGAGGAGCTCAATGACAAGGACTTGCAAGAAATTAATCACGAGTCTCCTAGCCAAACCAATCAATTTCTATAAACAATGGATTTAATAATAACCCAAAAATGGTATATAAAGATTAACTTACTTATCAACAACGAATTTTATATCCAAGACTTAATAGCACTTGTTGATAGCGGTGTTGATCTTAATTGTATCAAAGAAGGATTAATACCATTAAAATATTGCAACACACTACGCAAACTCTAAGCGCTGCTAATAATAAAGCACCTAATACACCATATAAAGTTACCGATGTAAATATTTGCAAAGATAAGGTTTGTATCCCTTTACATTTCTTAATAGTAAAAGAGATATCACAACACGTAATACTAGGCACTCCTTTCTTAGGAAAGCTTATGCCAATAAGACAAATTGATGAAAATGGTATAGTTACCTGTTATAAAGGTCAAAATGTAACCTTTGAATTCATAACTAATCCTATAGTCAAACTCTTAACTGCTTAATGAAGTTAAAGAAATTTATTTGAAGGAAAATCAAATTAACTTCTTTAAAGAAGAAATTGTTAAAACAAATATAACAAGACAATTGCAATCTAGCCAACTTCAAACAAAAATTAAACAGATAGATGAAACTTTTAAATCACAAACCTGTAGTAATTTACCTAATGCCTTTTGGGAAAGAAAACATATTGTTTCTTTACCCTATGAAGAATCCTTTAATGAAAGGAATATTCCCACTAAGGCAAGACCTTACCAAATGAATAAAGAATACTTAGAACTTTGCAAGAAAGAGATTAATGATCTCTTAAATAAAAACCTAATTAGAAAATCTTATTCTCCTGGAGCTGCACAGCCTTTTATGTTAATAATGCAGCTGAAAAGGAACGTGGTGTTTTAAGACTAGTAATAAATTATAAACCACTTAATAAAGTATTAAAATGAATTAGATATCCGATTCCTAATAAAAGAGACTTATTGAACCGAATAGTAAATGTCAAAATATTTCTAAATTTGATTTAAAATCTGGCTATTGGCAAATACAAATAAATGAGCAGGATAAATATAAAACTGCTTTCACTGTCCCATTTGGCCATTACGAATGGAATGTAATGCCCTTTGGATTAAAAAATGCTCCATCAGAATTTCAAAATATAATGAACGATATATTCATGAATCATACTAACTTCATATTATCTTATATCGATGATATTCTGATATATTCTAATACTCTAGATGAGCATTTTAAATATCTAAATATATTTAAATACCTCATTATAAAAATGGACTGGTAATATCCGCCCCTAAAATGAAACTATTTCAACAAGAAATAAGATTTTTAGGACATAATATTGTAGATAGAACTATAATCCCAATAAACAGAAGCATTGAATTCGCTTCTAAATTTCCAGACGAAATAACTGATATAAAACAACTACAAAGATTTCTAGGCGCATTAAATTATGTAGCTGACTACTACAAAGATTTAGCTAAAGATACAAAATCTTGTATGACAGACTAAGAAAAAATATAAAACCTTGGTCTAAAGAACATACTGAATCAGTAAAGAAAATAAAACAAAAGGTTAAAAATCTTCCTTGTCTACATCTTGCAAACCCTGACTGGTTCAAGATAGTAGAAACTGATGCTAGTGAAATTGGATTTGGAGGAATTCTTAAACAAGTAAATCCAAATAAAAAATTTGAGGAATTAGTTAGATTCCATTCGAGAAAATGGAATCCAACCCAACAAAATTATTCAACAATTAAAAAGGAACTTCTTGCCATAATAAAATGTATACATAAATTTCAGGATAATCTGCTTAATAAAAAATTCTTATTAAGAATTGACTGCAGTTCTGCTAAATCTATTATAGAAAAAGATGTTAAAAACTTAGCTTCAAAACAAATTTTTGCTAATGGCAAGCAGAATTATCTATTTTTGATTTATATATTGAATATATAAAGGGCAGAGACAATTCTCTACCTGATTATTAAACCCGTGAATTTTACAGGACTCTAGTGCAGGTAAAGGTCGAGGGCGTGGAAAAGACAAAACTCCCTAGCTTGTCCTATCCAAGCCTAATACGGGGAGGCCTTTAATAGCATCTAATTCTCCCAATTCCCCCTCTAATTCATCAGGCAATATTCCTGATAGGGAAGAATCTTCCCACCAATTTCAATCTAATTCTCCAATAATTCATCAGGCAATACTCCAATAGGGAAGAATCTTCCCACCAATTACAAACAAATACAACTTCAACTTACAAAGAAATTCTTGAAGTTGAAGAAATATTTTACCAGAATAATTCAGAATTGATCACAAATTTTGAGAAAAATACTACTCTTAATCCCTTCCAATTGCCTTGCAGGAATATTATGTCTCAGTTTGAAGAAAAAAGAGCAATAGCTCTAACAGGAGTAATGCTCCACTTACTTTTTCAGAAAGGCTAATCTTTTTTCTTAAAGATCGCGAACAACTTGCCCAAGATATAGTAGAAAACCTTCCCTCCGAAATCTACTACAAAATAGTGAAAACCCCTAGCACTGCTGAAACCAAATTACTCCACAGAATAAATCAGCTTTGTCATATCTTTCCTGAGGGATCCTATAGAGTATAAAACCCGAAATTTCCAGCCTAAGACTCCTCTTGAACCCAAACACTTCTCAATCACAAAAAATTTAGGCCATAGAAAATGGTCTTTGTTATCGACTAGTATCTCACTCCTATCACGACCGAATCCATTTGTTTCCTACCTTAACCAGTGCTTCTTTAAAACTTCGAGGCCTTTGTTCTGACAAATTATATTTTAGATTTCTTTGAACTCCACCTACCTGGGTAAATGAAGAATATGAACCAGCCCAGCATCTAGTCTTCATTACCGAATACTATGGTTGGTGGGATTCTCAACCAACTCAATTCCTTTCCACACTCGGCGCCACATTCTATAAAGAAGATCATCACCCAGTGCCACCTGAAATTTCCAGCATCAATTTAGAAATAGATAAAATATTTATCCAGCTACAGATGCAGAATACTATGGAAGCTTTTCCGGAAGGCTTTCATATTTTTCATCACTCTCCAACTGGATTTTTGCTACTAATGTCCAAGGTATCTTGAAGCTACTAGTACCAAAATTTTCTGGAGACTTCATCCATGAACCACGCTGGCCGACGTCCCATGGCAATGATAGTACCGGCCCAGCTACCAGATAAGGAGGAATCCAGCCACGTCATCCACCACTTTGTCACCAGAATCTCGCCTCCACTGAAGACAAAACTGATTGAGCCTCGGGGCCGTCAGTTTATGCCACTTGTTTGCCACTTGTTTCACTTTAGTAAAGTGAAAATACATAAAGATGATGATAAGGAATAAAGTTGAAGAATATCATCATGCATCTTCTACTTTCCACAAGATAATGCTACTTTTCACAAAGAAAAGCAAGAAAATATTATCATGCTCTCCCACTTTCAACAAATGCTCTTCTACTTTCAACAATGAAATCATGACTCAGAAGAATTAAGGCTCACTCATGCCTATATAAGGAAGGAAGCTCAAGAAGTTCATCATCAGCAAATTATCTCCACTTCTCTCTTGTAATCTTTTTGCTCATATGCTGAGCCTTCTTCCTCTTGTATAATTACTTTTGTAAGATATTATTGAGATAAATAAAAGTGATACCAGGATGGGGAGAGGAATCCGAGAGATCTCAAGCCAAACCAAAGCACACTTTTATTTATCTCAGTGGGCTTCATACTCTCTTTGAAAGAGTCTTCAATATCAATTATTTGGTTTAAATTCAAGTTGTCTAAATTATCTTTTTGGATATATCTGATATTGATTCTTCTGGTTCATCCAACTCTTCATCAATCTCTTGGTCAGATGAATTCCCTTGGATAGTATTTAAATTGGCTTTTTTTTAATTGTTCTATTAAAGAAGTAATTTCATCCTTTTGAGAATGAAGTTTAAATCCAGTAACCTCTGGAGGTGGTTTTATAGGAACATGATTTGTTCTTTCTTCCTTCTTTAATAAAGGAGTTTCTAATTGTGCGACTTGATTTATTTATTGATTAATATTTCTATGGTATTCTATTATAGTTAATTGTTGCCCTAGAACTTGGACATAAACATTTGTATAATTATTTTGTTTAATAACCTTTTGTAATTCTTTTATTGCTTCTTCCTTGGGCTCAGGTAAAACTTTGATAAGGCTGCTGCTTCAGTGTAATCTGAGGCAGTAGTAAGTTTTATGGTTTTCGCCTGGGGGATATAATGCATTAATCCTCTTACCATTAATGGTAGCCCAAGATTTGTAATATTCTTCAAGAACATTAAGTTTATTAAATTCATCATTTATATAGGTTTCTATGAACCATTCAGAAAAGAGTCTTAATTTATCTATTCGAACAAGATGTTTATAATATTCATCTTTGTAATAGTATCTTTTTTCAATAGGGAAATTTTTTCAAACCATTGTTTAAAATGTATGTCTTTATTATATTCCATATTTAGATATATTCTTGGTAAGCTTCCTGGTGAAAAATCAAACTCCATTAAATATTAAAGTTCATGTCTGATTGTGTAGGAGAGCCCGGATTAGGCCTCTCGTAAATTAGATGGGCTATTGAGGAATTAGATATTTTTATTCCTTGTACTTCCAATTCTTTATCTCTTCTTATATAATTATCACTTTTAATTGATTGATTTTCAAAGTTAGAATTAGAATTTCTTGAACTAGAGATTCTATTTATTAGTTTTGGATTAAATCTAACTTCAACTTCTCCATCCTCAAACTGAATTATTTGGTCTAAGTCTGTCTCTACAACAAGTTTAGGAGGAATAGAGGAAGTTAGTAACCAATTTTGTGAAAAATTTATTTCTTCCCATTTTAAGATTCTATTTGTTGCTATATTTGAAGATAATAAATTTGTTTCAACCAGAATTGTTTTTCCTGGTTTAGTTATTTGCTTGGCTTTAGGTGCTAAGTATTCAGCACTTTATAGTGAATCCTAAATATTACTGCAATTGTTTCAGATCCAGGCATAAAATTATAGTCATACGTTTTTAGATTTAGAGCCTGTTTGTTTCGTTGCAAAACGTCGCAAGTCGTAAGTCGTAAAATGAGAATGGAAAAAGTGAATTGTAGCAGAGAAAATATATTATGTTTTACGGTGTCTGGTTGATAAAGTGAAGTGTAAATGGAAAAGTATATTGTGTTTTACGGAGTTTGGTTGGTAATGTAAAGTGTAAGTGAAAAAGTTGACCACAAAATTAACTGTAGCAGTGATTTAAATATTATAAATACTATTAATTAAATCTACTATTGCAAATTAAATTGTATTAATAAATTTGAGATAAAAAATTAATAATCTTAATATTTTATTTATAACAATAATATTAATAAAATATTAGTATAAATAGTAAAATATTACTAAATATTAACTAAATAAATAATATAAATTTTAAGAAAATCTAAAGAACATTAATAAAATTTTAAGAATACTAATAAAATATAAATATTAAAAAATCTTACAAAAATAATAAAATATAGTTATAATATTATAATATTAAAAATTTTGAAAATTATTATAATATAAATTTTATTATAATATTATTGTAATATTATAGAAATATAAAATTAACAAAGTAAATATAATTATAATTTAATAATAAATTATCATTATAGTATTATTATACTGAATTATTATTACAATATTAACATAATAAAATATTAATATAATAATAAAATATATTATGATATTAATAAAGTAATTTTTTATATTAAAATAAATAATTAAATATATAGCAATTTTATATTAAAGTATAATATTGTTATATTAATAAAATATTAACTCTAAATAAAATAATAAAAAATGGAATAAGTATTAATAAAATAATAAAGTATTAAATAAATATTAAATTAAAATAGTAAATTAAAATAGTAAAATATTAAATATTAAAACAATAAAAAATTAAAGATTAAAATATAAAATAATTAAATAAGAAATTGAACACTATTTAAAATATTAAATATTTAATAATATTAAATTATATATTGATTATCAAGTAACTGTTTTGAACTGTAAGTGTACTACAAGTGAGAGTTACATGACCACAAAATTAACAGTAGCAACTGCAAGTGAGAAAATATAAGTGTAAAAATGAGATTTACATGACCACAAATTTAACTGTAGCAACTGCAAGTGGGAAAAGAAGAGTTACATTTTGCAACTTATTTTTCAGCGAAACAAACAACGAAAAATGGAAAAGAAGTTTTACGACTTGCGTTTTGTGGCGTTTTGCGGCGAAACAAACACGCCCTTAGTGTAGCTGCTTCTAATATATTGGGATCAGTCAATGATATACTTAAATTTGGATAAACATTAAAATAAACTGGTTCATGACAAAGGCTAGTTTGCATTACTCCCATTAAGGATTGAACATAGTCTAAGCATCTAGCACCTCTTAGTGAGGTTAGTAGTGAAGCATTTAACCCTTGAAGTTTTAAAGGTTTTAAGGCTATTTGGATCAGCCCAATATGGATAAAATTGTATTTATCAATGAAGGGTTGTAAGTCTTCTTCATTTAGTAATTTTATTGATTGTTCGTTATTGTCTACTTGAATTGATCTTTCCATGGTTTTGATTGCCACAGAAGATTTAAAATCAAACATTCCTATATTATAGATTTGCTTTGCTGGGACCTTTGGAATAGACCAGTTATTAAGGTCTTCTATTTCTGTAGGATATTCTATTAGATTAGAATTTTTAACAGATTTTCCTTTAGTTAAATTACCAGAAGTAGAACCTATTAGATCCATTTGAAGGCTTCGAGTAGAACTATTCTGTACTCTTTTCTATGCAACTAATTACTAAGATAACTTATCTTTATTTTAGACTAAGTTTAGATTACCTAATGTACCTTTAGTCTGTAAAACCTAGCACGACTGTCAACGATTTACGGAGACTAAACGCCAGTCCATCGGCAACAGATCCTACGCGACTTAGATGTCGTTCTACTAGGTGAAAGCCAGACTATGCAATACTTCGGCATCTAACCCTAATCTAAACTAAAAACAAGTTAGCAAAGTAATTAATTACATGAGAAGAGCACAAAATATAATACCTTACTCAGCCATTCAATGGCTCTGATACCAGGTTGGGGGAGGAATCCGAGAGATCTCAAGCCAAACCAAAGCACACTTTTATTTATCTCAATAATATCTTACAAAAGTAATTATACAAGAGGAAGAGGGCTCAGCACATGAGCAAAAGATTACAAGAGAGAAGTGGAGAGAATTTGCTGATGATGAACTTCTTGAGCTTCCTTCCTTATATAGGCATGAGTGAACCTTAATTCTTCTGAGTCATGATTTCATTGTTGAAAGTAGAAGAGCATTTGTTGAAAGTGGGAGAGCATGATAATATTCCCTTGATTTTCCTTGTGGAAAGTAGCATTATCTTGTGGAAAGTAGAAGATGCATGATGATATTCTTCAACTTTATTCCTTATCATCATCTTTATGTATTTTCACTTTACTAAAGTGAAACAAGTGGCAAACAAGTGGCATAAACTGATGGCTCCCCGAGTCTCAATCAGTTTTGTCTTCAGTGGAGGCGAGATTCTGGTGACAAAGTGGTGGATGACGTGGCTGGATTCCTCCTTATCTGGTAGCTAGGCCGTACTATCATGCCATGGAACTGTCGGCCAGCGTGATTCATGGATGAAGTCTCCAGAAAATTTTGGTACTAGTAGCTTCAAGATACCTTGGACATTAGTAGCAAAAATCCAATTTGGAGAGTGATGAAAAATATGAAAGCCTTCCGGAAAAGCTTCCATAGTATTTTGCATCTGTAGCTGGATAAATATTTTATCTATTTCTAAATTGATACTGGAAATTTCAGGTGGCACTGGGTGATGATCTTCTTTATAGAATGTGGCGCCGAGTGTGGAAAGGAATTGAGTTGGTTGAGAATCCCACAACCATAGTATTCGATAATGAAGACTAGATGCTGGGCTGGTTCATATTCTTCATTTACCCAAGTAGGTGGAGTTGAAAGAAATCTAAAATATAATTTGTCAGAACAAAGGCCTCGAAGTTTTAAAGAAGCAGTGGTTAAGGTAGGAAACAAATGGATTCGGTCGTGATAGGAGTGAGATACTAGTCCATAACAAAGACCATTTTCTATGCCCAAATTTTTGTGATTGAGGAGTGTTTGGGTTCAAGAGGAGTCTTAGGCTGGAAATTTTGGGTTTTATTACTCTATAAGATCCCTCAGGAAAGATATGATAAAGCTGAGTAATTTGGTTTCAGCAGTGCTAGGGGTTTTCACTATTTTGTAGTAGATTTCGGAGGGAAGGTTTTCTACTATATCTTGGGCAAGTTGTTCGCGATCTTTAAGAAAAAAGATTAGCCTTTCTGAAAAAGTAAGAGGAGCATTACTCCTGTTAGAGCTATTGCTCTTTTTTCTCCAAACTTGAGACATAATATTCCTGCAAGGCAATTGGAAGGGATTAAGATTGAAAAGTAGTATTTTTCTCAATTTGTGATCAATTCTGAATTATTCTGGTAAAATATTTCTTCAACTTCAAGAATTTCTTTGTAAGTTAAAGTTGTATTTGTTTGTAATTGGTGGGAAGATTCTTCCCTATCAGGAGTATTGCCTGATGAAGATTTGGGAGAATTATTGGGAGAATTAGATTGAAATTGGTGGGAAGATTCTTCCCTATCAGGAATATTGCCTGATGAAATAGAGGGGGAATTGAGAGAATTAGATGCTATTAAAGGCCTCCCCGTATTAGGCTTGGATAGGACAAGCCAGGGAGTTTTGCCTTTTCCACGCCCTCGGCCTTTACCTGCACTAGAATCCTGCATTAGACTGTAAAAATTCACGGGTTAAATAATCAGGTAGATAATTGTCTCTGCCCTTTATATATTCAATATCAAAATTAAAAATAAATAATTCTACTTGCCATCTAGCAAAAATTTGTTTTGAAGCTAAGTTTTTAACATCTTTTTCTATAATAGATTTAGCAGAACTGCAGTCAATTCTTAATAAGAATTTTTTATTAAGCAGATCATCCTGAAATTTATGTATACATTTTATTATGGCAAGAAGTTCCTTTTTAATTGTTGAATAATTTTGTTGGGTTGGATTCCATTTCCCGAATGGAATCTAACTAATTCCTCAATTTTTTATTTGGATTTACTTGTTTAAGAATTCTTCCAAATCCAATTTCACTAGCATCAGTTTCTACTATTTTGAACCAGTTAGGGTTTGCAAGATGTAGACAAGGAAGATTTTTAACCTTTTGTTTTATTTTCTTTACTGAATCAGTATGTTCTTTAAACCAAGGTTTTACATTTTTTCTTAGTCTGTCATACAGGATTTTTGTATCTTTAGCTAAATCTTTGTAGTAGTCAGCTACATAATTTAATGCGCCTAGAAATCTTTGTAGTTGTTTTATATCAGTTATTTCGTCTGGAAATTTAGAAGCGAATTCAATGCTTCTGTTTATTGAGATTATAATTCCATCTACAATATTATGTCCTAAAAATCTTATTTCTTGTTGAAATAGTTTCATTTTAGGGGGCGGATATTACCAGTCCATTTTTTATAATGAGGTATTTAAATATATTTAGATATTTAAAATGCTCATCTAGAGTATTAGAATATGTCAGAATATCATCGATATAAGATAATATGAAGTTAGTATGATTCATGAATATATCATTCATTATATTTTGAAATTCTGATGGAGCATTTTTTAATCCAAAAGGCATTACATTTCATTCGTAATGGCCAAATGGGACAGTGAAAGCAGTTTTATATTTATCCTGTCATTTATTTGTATTTGCCAATAGCCAGATTTTAAATCAAATTTAGAAATATTTTGGCATTTACTATTCGGTTCAATAAGTCTCTTTTATTGGGAATCGGATATCTAATCCATTTTAATACTTTATTAAGTGGTTTATAATTTATTACTAGTCTTGAAACACCACATTCCTTTTTAGCTGCATTATTAACATAAAAGGTTGTGCAGCTCCAAGGAGAATAAGATTTTCTAATTAGGTTTTTATTTAAGAGATCACTAATCTCTTTCTTGCAAAGTTCTAAGTATTCTTTATTCATTTGGCAAGGTCTTGCCTTAGTGGGAATATTCCTTTCATTAAAGGATTCTTCATAGGGTAAAGAAACAATATGTTGTTTTCTTTCCCAAAAGGCATTAGGTAGATTACTACAGGTTTGTGATTTAAAAGTTTCTTCTATCTGTTTAATTTTTGTTTGAAGTTGGCTAGATTGCAATTGTCTTGTTATATTTGTTTTAACAATTTCTTCTTTAAAGAAGTTAATTTGATTTTCCTTCAAATAAATTTCTTTAACTTCATTAAGAAGTTTGACTATAGGATTAGTTATGAATTCAAAGGTTACATTTTGACCTTTATAACAGGTAACTATACCATTTTCATCAATTTGTCTTATTGGCATAAGCTTTCCTAAGAAAGGAGTGCCTAGTATTACGTGTTGTGATATCTCTTTTACTATTAAGAAATGTAAAGGGATACAAACCTTATCTTTGCAAATATTTACATCGGTAACTTTATATGGTGTAGTAAGTGCTTTATTATTAGCAGCGCTTAGAGTTTGCGTAGTGTGTTCGCAATATTTTAATGGTATTAATCCTTCTTTGATACAATTAAGATCAGCACCGCTATCAACAAGTGCTATTAAGTCTTAGATATAAAATTCGTTGTTGATAAGTAAGTTAATCTTTATATACCATTTTTGGGTTATTATTAAATCCATTGTTTATAGAAATTTATTGGTTTGGCTAGGAGACTCGTGATTAATTTCTTGCAAGTCCTTGTCATTGAGCTCCTCAACCTTATGGCTCTATTCTAATTTGGTTAATCTGAAGTCTAGTGTCTCATTTTCTTTTCTAAAAGTTTTTATTTCTATTTTTAACGTATTGATTTCTTGATGTTTCTTGAATAGTTATTGGTTTCTTTTCTTTATTTCTATATCTTTCAAGAACTTCAGAAAGTCTATAGACATTGTCTATTCTGGGTAATTTTTCTTTTTCTTTCTCTTTCATAGTAATTATTAATTCTATTATTTTATTTTTTATTGTAGTATCCATTTCATTATTCATTACATAGTCTAGTAAACTTTTCTTTTCATCAGTGGTCAAGACATAAAGTCCATTCATTTCTACTATAGCTTGTAATAATTTAATTGATCAAGGGTATAGCATTGACCATTACATTTTTGATATTCTTCTTCTTCTTCAGAATCTTCTGAGGAAGAAGATTGGTCTTCTTCAGACGTAGAATTAATCATTATTTTTAATAATGTTCTTCTAAGACCTTCATCTTCAATTTCTTCAATTTTCCTTTTAGTATAACATTTATTAGCATAGTGGCCTATTTTACCACATTTATAACATTTTATGTTCTTTTGTTTAGTCTTCGCTTTATCTTTTCTATGAAATGGTTCTCTTTGTCTTTAGTTCTCTTTTATTATAGGTTTTATATTTTTTATTGCTATGAGTGGGTTTTTTAAAATCATTATTTCTTTTCTTAATATATTTTGGGGGTTTAGGTCCATCTATGACAAATTGACTACAGAATTCTCCTAATTGCTTTCTTTCTGAGATTCGCTAGACCTTTAATTGGTGCCTTAATTTTAAGTCATTACAAAGAGCTAGTCCTTCTTGAATACAAGAATTGATTAGGTTTCCATAAGTATAATTATGATATGGTATCGTACCATTGTTTTTATCTCTGAGAGTTTTCCTTACTCTCTCAGCAAAAAGATTTGGTAATCCATCAATTAGTTTAGATTTGCAATGTACATTATTAGCATCATGTAGCAGCATTACCCTACTCAAGAAGGTATCTTTATACCATTTAAAATGAGTTAAAGTTGGGCATTTTAAATTCTGAAGGAGGGTTCTATTTTTTCACCATGATCTGTCACTCCTCCAGTGAAGTGTTCTAATATTGTCATCAGTAATGTATAGACTGCGTCTTGAGTTGTTGCATTATTTTCAATTTTAATGGCATTAAATATTTCTAATTTTTGTTCTGATGTGATACAATGAATCCCATATATATATATATATATATATATATATATTATATATATATATATATATATATATATATATATATATATATATATAGAGAGAGAGATAGACTTGTATCCTTTCAAAAGGATTTGATCCCGGATCCTTCCCACTCAAATTCAACCCTCCAATATTCGAATACAAGATCCACTCCGTTGAAGTTGATCTATACTATTTCAAGTATCTATAAACCAAAATTCAAGTGTTTTAAATACTTTTTGCCCATCCATCAAGTAGGGGAAAAACGGACGGCCTAAATGGTGAGTTGGTTAGTTTAACGGTGTAGAACATTTGAAATCTAACAAAAATTAGTTTATAGGGTTTTTAAATGTTTAGATCATAATGAAATAGCCGGATCGAGAATTTGTATGTCTAAAGACATAGATCTAACTAACTCACTACTTTGGCCGTCCATTTTGCGTCACTTGATGGATGGGCAAAAAGTATTTAAAACACTTGATTTTTGGTTTATAGATACTTGAAATAGTATAGATCAACTTCAACGGAGTGGATCTTGTATTCGAATGTTGGAGGGTTGAATTTGAGTGGGAAGGATCCGGGATCAAATCCTTTTAAAAGGATACAAGTCTATCTCTCTCTCTCTCTCTCTCTCTCTCTCTCTCTCTCTATATATATATATATATATATATATATATATATATATATATATATATATATATATATATATATATATATAAGAGCAAAAAAATGGCAAATAATCAGACAAGAGTATCATAAAATATCCCCACACAAAAAGTAGCAAGCTTCTTGCTAATGACAGGGATTTGGGTAATATTATAATAGGAATTTTGTAACAAATCTAACCTAGTTCTCCATTAGAATATATGAAACTAAAAAATTCATTCTAACAATCTGAATTCACCACAAAGGAACATTAGATTTGTGACAGAACTATTTCAGAGAATTACACAAAAGCTGCCATAATAAATTTAGAAAATAGGGAAATTCTCATTGGGCCAAAAAACAAAAGTTTCACACTAGGGTGAGCAAGATGATAGGCTAACCATAAAAATTACATATTACTTAGAACCACGACAAGCATCACAATAATTTAAAATAACTAATGAAGAAACTGTGAAGAACGAGGAACCTAAATAACTGCTATGAACTTAGCCTGATAGATACAAATTCAGTTAAAATAAACAATTTTGAACAAGAAAACAAAACAAAATTTACAACAAAACAAAATAGGAGCACAAATTTCCTAGTTTTTGTATATAATCTAAAAAACGCAGCATCCAACATAGGTATCCACCGAAAAAGGTACAAACCGCAGGATCCATGACAATTTTAAATCTATAACATTAACCGAGATAGAGAATTCAATCCGGGAAAAATATGAAAAACTATCATCGCACTGGTAAATAAAAAACTCTAACCTCGGATCGAACGGAAAAGCCCCGATTCAATGGCGATCCGATAAGGAGAAGAGGCGACCGATCTCGAATCATCGTTGGGCGAGGAATCGCGTCCAGAGACAGGGTTTTCCGAGGCGATGGTCGCCATGGGGCTCGGCCGCCATGAGAGAGAAGCGAGCCTCCGTCCTGAAACCCTGAGCATCTTGATTGTGATTCTTCTTCTTCTTCTCTTCTTTGGATCCGATTTAGGGCTTTTTTGGAGAGCTCAGACAGATGGGAGAAGAGGGAATCGGGGGCTGTTAAACGAGCCAACGGGGAGAAAAGAAATAAAGAATGGGACTTTTACGTCCTAACCCTTGTTAATATGTTTTTAGCAAATTACGTTCGAAATTGTTATTTTCAAGTTAAGACTACACACGTTTCGAGATAGGTTTTCAAGCCATGTGATTTCATTCGGACATGTTTGGCTGTTGTAAGTGATCGTAAGTCGCTAATTTTTTTACAATTATAAATGAATTTACGCAAGTAAGTTTTACGGTATTTGATTGATAATGTGAAATTATAAGTGAAAAAGTATATCATGTTTTACGGTGCTTGACTGGTAATGTCTAAGTCGTAAGTAGAAAAGTTAACCACAAAACTAATTGTTGGCTGATTTAAAACATACCAAATATTAAAAATAGTAAAATAATTAAAATATAAATAATAAAAAATGTAAATATTAAAAATATTAAACATGAGAAATATTAATATTAAAAAATAATAATAATAGATCATTAAAATAGTAATAGTAATCTAATAATAATTATTAAAAATATTTAATATTGCAACTTAATATTAAAAATTATTAGATTCAATAATTAAAATATTACATACCAAAATTTAAAAAATTAATAATAAAAAAATATATTATTTTTATATTAAATATTACTAATCTAGTAATAAAAAGATTTTAATAATAAAAATTATTAGAATAATTATTAAAAAAATTTAACCTAATAATTAAATTTAACCTAATAATTAAAAAAGGTTTCTCATAATTTAAAAGAATTAATCTAATAATAAAAATATTAATCTAACTACAATTAAATTAACTATCTGTAATATATATTTGCATGACCACAAAATTAACTGTTAGTGCTGCAAGTGGGCTATAAGTGGGATTTACATGACCACAAAATTAACTGTTTAGACTATAAGTGGACTGCAAATGCATTTTGGGACTTACGGTCCCAAACAAACACCGTAAGTAATTTTTCTGTAATTGCATTTTATCACATACTGGCCAATTACGGGAAACAAACATGCCCAAAGAGTAATGCTAATTACGTACTGCAAATAGTTTGATTCTAATAATCGGTGGCATTTATGAGCAAGTTTATGTACAAAATGACTTAAGATGATTAATGAAGAAAATTCATTGAGTCCCTGCATCCTCATTTTCTCAAAAGAAAACTCTTCATATCTTTCTTCCTCAGGGATGTTAATAGCACATCATTGCGATTGCTCTTGAGCGTCAGTGCAAATCCTTGAGTTAAAATATTCGAGCAAGAGTGGCTCTAGAATCTCTACAAGAATCTCTAAAAAACAATCATTTTTCACCAACTAGAAAGCCCATAGTTTTATAGCAAAAGCAATGTTTCTTGTTGAGCATGTGATCTTGGAAACATGTAATCCTCCACAGTGGCTGTTTGGATTCAAGGAATTGGGTGGAAGTGAGAAAGTGGGAAGTGTCTTTTTCCTTTTCCGCTGTTCATCCAAATACCAGAAAAGAAAATGGAAAAAAGTTCTTTTCCTTTTCTCTTTCTCTTTTACACAACCATTTCCTCACTTTCAGAGTGCTACAGTTAATTTTGTGATCATGTAAATCTCATTTGTAATAAGTTGTAGTACAAAATAGTTAATTTTTTGCTCATGTAAATCTCACTTGCGTCCAATTTTTATTTTCTTAATTAATTTTTATTTTAATATTATTTTGCAGTCAACTTTATGGTCAACTTTTCCACTTCTACTCCACATTACCATCCAAACACCGGAAAAGACATAACATTTTTCAAATCATACTTTCCAACAACATTCAAACATCAGAAAACTTACTAACCAATTTCCAAGTTCTAAAGGGAATTATTACCATTTTCTCACTTTCTTACTTCCTCACTTTCACCTTTAACCAAACAGACTATGTAGACATAGACTGTGGATGAAGATTAAGAAATTCTTTTAAACCCACAAATACGACAGCTTAAGGGATGAGCGATCTGGATTGATTCAAGTTGGACAAATACATAAACAACCAAGGCTATTTTGAACAATGAAATGACTAAAATTACTAAAACAATAAAATTAAAGTTAGTCATTCCTCTTCTTATTCGATCGACAATATAAGCACTTGTGGAATTCAAATCACAATTGATTGAAGGGTTTTTTTTTTTTATAGTCATTATTGGTGCAATTCATCGCACGGAACCAATTGAATGCATCCATCCACAAATTCATCTTCTCTTGATTGGAGAATTCACTTGGAAGAAGAAGGAATTATCATCAGTAGGAGAGAACCAAAGGAAAGATTTTCATAACTAGAGCAATTGATCAAAGAGACTATAATTACAACTTTTGAGGAGAACCCAAAAAGAGAGAAACTTCTACAAAAGTTAACAAGAAATGTTTTATATGGGAGAGGGGGTTTTGTTTCACAAGCCTCCATTTTTTATAAGCTTTATGGAAAATCAAGATAAAAGGAGGGGCAGATTTGAAGAAAGAACAACAAAAAAAAATAGCTTTTACAAGTTTATTTTTTTCCTGACACCTTGCTACCAATGACATCAATACATTCCATCTTTCTACACCTCTCTTTCTGCCTTGTTATCGTCACCACTACCTCTCTTTCAGGTCAGCTTCTATTATTCGAAGTTGAAGGGTGTGTAGATGTATATTTCTTTATATTTGCTTCTTTATTCAAATGCATGTCATCCCTCTTATATAGCTTTTGAGGGATGGAATGTCACATGAAAAATTTATCTCTTTTAATGAATTATATTCGTAGTAGTTTAGTAAATGGAGAGTTTGTTTTAGGGCGTGTTTGGTTGCAAGGAAGTGGGCGGAAGTAAAGAAATGGGGAAGTATAATTGCTCACTTCCCTGTCTATCCAAACATCGGAAAAGGAAACAAGAAAACCCTTTTCCTTTTCTCTTTTCTCTTTTACACAACAATTTCCTCACTTTCAGAGTGCTACAGTTAATTTTGTGTCACGTAAATCTCATTTGTAATAAGTTGTAGTACAAGACAAAACAGTTAATTTTTGATAATGTAAATCTCACTTGCATTCTAATTACAGTCCATTTTTTATTTTTCTTAATTAATTTTTATTTTAATATTATTTTACGGTCAACTTTGTGGTCAACTTTTCTGCTTCCACTTTCACATTACCATCCAAATACCGGAAAAGACAAAACATTTTCCAAACCACACTTTCCAACAACATCCAGACACTGGAAAACTTACTAACCAATTCTCAAGTTCTAAAGGAAATTATTCCTACTTCCTCAATTTCTCACTTTCTCACTTTCACCCTTAACCAAACATGCCCTTAGGAGCTGTTGGATTTAAGGAAGTGGGCGGAAGTGAGGAAGTGAGAAGTAGGTTTTTTTTCTTTTTAGAAAATGAGAATTTATGTGTATCTATTTCGGTGTTTGATTGGTAGCTGGGAAGCGAAAATGAAAAAGTATATTGCGCTTTTCAGTTTTTGGTTAGTAATGTGAAAGTGGAAGTGGAAAGGTTAACCACAAAGTTGACCGTAAAATAATATTAAAATAAAAATTAGTTATGAAAAAAATTAGACTGTAATTAGAATACAAATAAGATTTACATGATCAAAAATGAACTATTTTGAGTTACAACTTATTGTAAAAAAGATTTACATGGTCACAAAATTAACTGTAATATCTTGAAAGTGAGGAAATGGTTGTATAAAAAAAAAAAAAAAGAGTTTTTCTATTTTTCTTTTATGGTGTTTGGATGGACAATGAAAGTGAAAAATGACACTTTCTACTTCCTCACTTCCGCCCACTTCCTTGAACCCAAACAGCCCCTTAATGTATTTGTTTCAGTAAGGCTTCTTGAATGAGTTATTGTTGACTTTTAACACTCCCCCTCAACATTGACTCTTCTTATCAATCTGAGCTGCCTTCTAAATTTTGCGAAGTTTGAAAAGCTAAGTCTTTTTCTGAAAATATATAGCACCTACTCTTTGTTCCTGATTCGTCTCATCATTTCTCAATAAGTGATGATGTATCTCTATGTGCTTTGTCCTTTCACGGAACACTGGGCTCTCCGCTAATCGTATTGTTGATTGAGTGTCTTAATACAAAGGTACAACATAGTCTATTGCTTGATATAAGTCCTCTATTAACTGTATTATCCACGTGCTTTCCTGAGCTGCCATCGTTCCTGAACTATACTCATCCTTTGTGGTAGACAATGATGATGTTGATTGGCTTTTGCTGCACCATGAGATAGCTGTTGAACCGAGACTGAATGCATATCTAGTTGTTGACCTTCGAGTATCAAGATCTCTGGTATAATCAACATCACAAATAGTCAATCATCTCACATTATCCTTCTTTCTTGTACTGTAAGACATAGTCAAGTGTTCCTTTGACGTAATTGACAATTCGTCGCACTGCTTCCAAGTGAGTTTTCTTTGGCTTTTGCATATAGCGACTTACCATACCAACTGCAAATGCAATGTTGGGTCTTGGCATAGGGGCCGTTTGTTTCGCGTAAAAGTCCGTAATCCGTAAATGACTTACAACCCAATTATAACTACGGCGTTTGTTTGGACCGTAATTCGTAAAAGACTTACACAACCCAATTATTACTCACTTGCAACCGAATTATCACTCACTTACAGCCCAGTTACAGTTAATTTTATGGTCATGCAAATTTGTATTATTTTTTATATTAATATTAAATTTTTTTAATATTTAACATTTTTAATATTTATTTGCAATATTAAAACTTTTAAATCACCAAATAGTTAATTTTGTGATCAACTTTTTCACTTACGACTTACACATTACGACAACCAAACACTGTAAAACACAATACACTTTTCACTTATAACTTTATATTACCAACCAAACACCATAAAGCTTACATACATGTAACTCATTTACAACTGTAAGAGACTTTATCAATTGTGACTTACAAATTACGGCCAATTACGACAACCAAACAGACCCATAGTCGAATAGATAAGGCTCCCAACCAGTTTCTTCAAGATCATTCCCTTCATGTGCACAAAACTTGATGTTTATCTCTATTGGTGTAGAGACGGGCTTGCAGTTGAATTCCATACTTGAGTAGCAAATCTCTTGCATACTTATCTTGGCAGAGAAATAACCCTTGTATTATCAAAATCAAGCCCAAGAAAGTACCTAAGCTCCCCAAGCTTCTTCATCTGGAATTGAATTGAGACACTTATCCTCTGAATCTCAACCTCGTCATCTCCAGTAATGCAAATCATCCACATACACCAGCATAACTACTAGCTTCTCTCTGTGTTTCTTAACAAAAGATTGGAATCTGTTGGAGCAACAAGGTAGCCGTTCTTAATTAAAAACTCAACTGGCTTACCATACCACGCTTTTGGTGCTTGCTCTTTGTCCACAAAAAGCTTTCCTTAACTTACAAACATATCTCGTCTTTTATTCACTTTCAAATCCCATAGGCTAGTCTATGTAGATTTCTCGATCCACCTCACCATGGAAAACTGCATTCTTTACATCCATCTATCAAATCTTCCAAGCTTTACTGACTGCCAGAGAATGTCTCATTATAATCCAGTCCATACTGCTATGAAAATCCACAAGGTACCAATCGTGCCTTGTACTGTTCAATTGATCCATCATGGATAGTGTTGCCTTTGTAGACCCACTTGCAAGAAATAGGGTTCACATACTTAGGCTTTGGCACTAGGTCCCAAGTTTGGTTCTGCTTCAAAGCATAAATTTTTTTCTTCTATCACCTTTCTCCACTAAAACACTCTGGAATGCTTCATCAAAGGTGGATAACTCCTTCATGTCCTTAGTGATAGATATATTAGCATACTTTGGATTGGCTTTCTCAGTCTTGTTGATCTCTAAGGATTTTGCTAGTGATTTTTGATTGATGTCTTTAATCTGACTCGGATGCTATTCTTTTGGAATCTTCTAGTGAACTCAAGTTTCCCACATATTTTTCTCCTTCATGGTTCCTGGGAGAACTAGGTGCCTCTTTAGGTTCCTGCAATTCTTCTTCGTCATTTGTCTTCCCCAATTTCGCACCTTAGCTTCCAAGTCTTCAAAATCTAGTAGAACTTCTTATGGAACTCACAATATATATGTTTCGTCAAACCCTACATTTCTTGATGTGTGACATTGTCTAGTTGCGAGGTCATAACACCTCCACTGTTTTCTTTCGTCATTATACCCTACAAATATGCACTGAATCGCCTTCTTATCAAACTTAGTGTGCAGATGATCTAGGACAAAGACATAGCATATACAACCAAATATTTAGAAGTGACGTACAATTGGTCTTGCCTTCCATAGTTTTTAATATGGTGAGATTAATCCCAACTTCTCTTGTGGTAACCTGTTGATCACGTGCACTGCAACCTTCATGCAGTCAGCCTAGAAGCATCCCTGCACGTGCTTAGTGATCGGTCACCGATATTGCATATATATTGCCACATTATCATGTTTATTATCTATTAAGTCCTATTGTTAAGTCTTATTTTTATTTAATGATGTGCAGGCCCATTACTAATGGAGGTGGAAGAAAATTGAGCCCAAAAGCCTACTTTAATTCTGATTTAATTAAATTTAAATCTTAAATAAAGACGGGGACAAATATTCAGGAGGATAGAGACGATTCCAGCTGAAGATCAATGCAAATCAAAGGAGATAAAATCGGTTGAAAATCAGTTAAATTTGGATCCAGTTTGTTAATCAAAGATCAACGAAGAATCGTCAAAATCAGAAGATCAAATAACATATCTTTTGGGATATACATAAAGGAAATCAAATTCTCTTTATCCTGACCCCTGATGTGGCAGATGGCCACATCAGGGCCGCGGATCCGTGACCAAAGCCACGGATCTGTGGCTTGGTTAGGGAGATAAGGGAAGTGTTTGCTTCCCCTATCTGCTGACGCTCTTCCCTATTGGGTTTTTGGCTATAAATACTGCATTCTGTAGAGAAGAAGGAATCGAAGACTAATTTAAGTTTCTTTCTTTATTTTTAGGATTTAGGATCATTGTTAGATAGTTTATGAGAAGTTGAATCTCAATTTTAATTTTATAGTTCAGTCAAGAAATAAGTGAGAGAGAAAAAGAGTGTGTAATTGACCGTTGAAGTGACAATTAAAGGAGATTCACCATTGCTTAAACTCTGCTCAACTTTACTGATATGTCTATGTTTTCATTTTATTCATTTGTTATCTTTTCCATCGTTTATGGATAATTAAATTGATTTTCTGGGCCCACTATTCTTCTTCCTCTATAAGTATTCTTCTCGATTGATTTCTATAAAAAGGACCCAATGAATCATATGAATGCCTAAACTAAGCCTTGCATATTGGCGAGTGTTCTTGAAGGCACATGAGGATGGGCTTAGACTTATCTTAAACTTTAATCTTAAAAACAAGTCTTAAACTAGTTTTTATTCATACTTGAGGAAATCTTGATGATTTAACATTCCATTTAAGAACTATTTCAAAAAAAAGTAAATCTTTTCAAAACTCATCTTATGTGTTTTACTTGTTCCCTTCTAAAAATCTAATCTTTACCTATGATCTCATTGAGAAAATTTAATTTTTCAAGAGAACGATACATAGTTGAACAATAGAATTCTGAGCCCAGATTCTTCTTTATTAAAAACAACTAAACATCATCACTCTTAAAGCCTTTTAAAGATCACTCTCTTCAAAATATTTTTCAAGTTTTAAGTTTTCTTTAAATCATCTCTCTACTCTTCATTCTCTTTTCGCATTAAAAAATACCAACATCATTTTTTACTTTTAAAACAATACATTGAAAGGCTTTTATCGTATTGCTCATCGTGGATCATGACCCGTTTGTAACGGTTCCAGGTTAATTCCTTAAAATCCATAATCATCAACCTTATTTCTCGTTAATCAGAATATACTAAAGAAATTTCGGCAGCATCTCCTCTAAAATATAGACTCCATCTCAATACAATAATTTAGATTTCGACTAACATCATCCTACTTATAAATCTCATTTTCATCATATAGTTCATCCCAAGGTCCATCAAATAAACATATACATAAGAGTGCTTCCCTGATATAATATTCTAACTCACAGTGACTAATAACATCAGAGTTTGTAAAAGAAATCACATTCTATAATAAGAACATATGTCATCTCAGGAGTACATCCTTACAGCTCTAAGTCGGACTTTCGCCTTACCGTGAACTGAAAATATCAATCTGTGGTGGGGTGAGCTCAACAGCTCAGTGAGTGAAGTCATTCAAAATAGAGTTTGTGTTATAATACCATTGTAATTCAAGTATGTGCAGTTGAATAATGTCCAAAATCAGTTTCAATACTTTCTACTTATGGTTGATACTGTAGCTTATGAATCATAAACTCTTTCTATTATCTGATACTTTTTATATGTATTCTTCTGAGTACACGTGACTAATATTTCATTAAAATACAATCTCAATGATTTTGCACCTACTCGTTAGTCTCTTATAATCACCTCTCATGTTTCTAGTTTGTAACATGTTCGTATTTCATATATAGTCATGGTCACAACACAACACTTGGAGAGCCTAATCACAGCACAACTCTTGGAGAGCCTAATTTTACTCACTAGATTAATTATAGTTCAATATTGCACCTACCCCAATATACATATGACATCACACACTACTCATGATAGTATCCAATTATAACTATGAGTTCATACATGAAGAAATACGAGACACTCACATTCATATACTGAATATCACAACAATCTATTTACCCAATGTCATAAACAACTATATGCATACACTAGGTGCCATACATATTAACATCCTTAATTCGGATATCATAACAATCATATACATACACCGGATATCATAAACAATCGTATGCATATACTAGGTGCCATACCTATTAACATTCTTAATTCGGATATCATAACAATCATATCCATACACCGGATATCATAAACAATCGTATGCATATATTAGATGCCATACCTATTAACATCCTTAATTCGGATATCATAACAATCATATCCATATACCGGATATCATAAACAATCGTATGCATATACTAGGTGCCATACTTATTAACATCCTTAATTCGGATATCATAACAATCATATCTATATACTGGATATCATAAACAATCGTATGCATATACTAGGTGCCATACCTATTAACATTCTTAATTCGGATATCTTAACAATCATATCCATATACCAGATATCATAAACAATCGTATGCATACTTAAATAAAATAATATCAATACTCCCCTTCGATCACCTCCGATTCAACCCTGTCCCTTCCTCTGAAATAATAAATAACAACAAACTCCCCTTCGGTCTCCTCCGGTTAAACCCGGTCCCTTCCTCCAAATACAATAAATAACAACAATACTCCCCTTCGGTCACCTCCAGTTAAACCCGGTCCCTTCCTCTAATACAATACATGACAGCAATGCTCCCCTTCGGTCACTTCCGGTTAAACTCGGTCCCTTCCTCCACTACAATACATGACATCATATATATATTTATACACATTTCTTATCACAAAGGCATTCACATACTTATCGATGTGTCATACAGTCAAGTTCATGTGATTTCATTTATTAATTCGTTAGTTTCGAGGAATTCTTATTATATTTAAGAGGTACGAAACACACACATAATACATTCAATTTAATGATTCCCAATATCGTACCGATCAAGTTCTGATTTGTAATACCAGTATTCGCTTTTCCTAATCATAATACTTATTCACTTTTTATCATTTAGTTAACATCCGGGATCCATCATCATTTGTCTCTTTACCCTTAGGCAGTCTGCCTAATTCAGAATTTTCTCATCACTTTTGATACAAGTGATAGTTACACGACAATTCTGATATCAATGAATTATTACACTTTCGATATTATAATTATTTCTTATTTCAATCAAAGGCCGATTATAGAACTTTTATTTGGTACGGCCCAAGGTTAACCCCAAATTCCACCATTGCTGGTTATATATTTAATAATTCACAGTTTTCTTTATTTCTGTTAATTGCTAGCCAAATCATCCCCTGTATTCACATATGAATCAAACCACACACATATATACATGAATATATGTACACATATCACTTACCAATACTGGATTACTAATCTCATGGACACGACGCTCAATCTTTCATCTGTATCATAAATTTTCAATTGTTAAAGTAATTATCTAACTCTTACCGGTTAGATATAATCGGTGTCACTATAAAGATGTGACTTTCAAGCTTAATTGGGGATTCCAATGTTCTGCTAAATCAATTATAAGGATACCCGAAAGTCTCCGGTGTATAGAATAGGCGTACCAAAATACTAGTTTAAGCCTATCGGTATTTATTTTGTTGATATTGAATTATCCATCATAATTGATATACTTAATGTTAAGTTGTCAGATTTACTCAATACTGACTCAACTGGTTTTCACCAGTTTAATTACTCACTTGATACTTATACACCATCAACGGTCACCCATTATCTGATAATCATCAGACTTGATCTTATTCAGTTGTTTTTCATTAATAATCATAAATCACTAAAATGTACAATATCTACTTACGAGTTCTGGTTCAAAGGTTTTATTTTTTACCTCTCATCAGGTTCGATGAATCTTAGTTATTTATCCATCAAATTGCTTTCAGTCGCTACCGATTAACGACTTAATCGATGTAATAAATATGCTTGCTGCCTCAAGTGTGTTAGTTGATACACAAAATCACGTTATGAATATACATATATCATGAAACACAACAAATATGAAAATAATATTCGCAAGATCAATACTCAACATACTACATAATATTTGAGTATACCGTGTACTTGGCTTAACAATAAGTTTTTGATGTTCAATTTATTTATCAAGCATGTCCGGTAAAGCTAGTAATTCAGTCGCCCTAATTCAGTTCATTATCAATTACTTTGATCAGTTCCATCATCATTGGTTCACGTTCACAGTTGCTAATTATCCGAAATGTCTCGATCCCATCTGAGTTATCGATTTTAACAAAACTTTCAATGATTTAGCCAGTACGCTATTTCTATCATACTGCATCGATTACATATATCCCATTTAACAAAGTTTTCTATATCACGGTTACATCGAGTTACTCGAAGATAATTTCTAATTTCATTTGCTTAGTTAAATTCTAATATCAACTTCGAATTCTGCTTATACCAGTATCAACATAACCGATTCTATAATTATCCAATCATAGTTGATGGATCTCAAGTGATCTTTTATCTTAACTGATTTCTAATTATCTCTTATTAATAAATAAATATTCATGATCTGTAATTGATTTCCCGTTGCCACTGTTTAGTCTACTTACCGGGTACACCGGTGTTAACCAACCACTATTCGATTATTATTATTCATAACTATAAATTTCGTAATGACTTGGATATCACTTGCATATAATATCAATCTTCACTTAACTAATCATCATTATTATCTTACTAGTTAAGACACATGCAATACAGTGTTTAAAGGAATTAGAGGTAGACTTTACCCACGTAACGATTTTCAGATTAAGTAACTTCAATGTTCATCACAGACGGATAGATGGTATTAGTTGAAGATTTATACTTAATAACTTCTATCAAAGCCTAGTGTTTAATTATTCGGTTCTTAATTCTAGTAAATACTCGTAACATATATACGATGCTCAAAATTTCACAAACACATAACTTATGTGGCATTTTCTATGTTCATCCATATAATACACTTACAGGCGCTTAATGGTCATGTCTATACGAATTATAAATGGCAATACACAACTTGACATCAATGTTTTCACACACATATACGTAACATATCTGTGATTCATTATTCGGATATCCTATTCGGATTTCGGTTCCATAACACCAATTCATTTTTACAATAACTGTCACAATCATCTTTTCAATGATGTAATCTCTTAGTTCAAATGAATCAATATTATCAACAATTTTCCAATAACAATTATTTCTAATGTGAGAAAAATTAGACTTGAGTTAGGACTTCCACTCACCGGGTATACCAATAAATTTTAACATCCAATACCATATACTGAGACACAAGATGTGTAGCTCTCGTTTTCACGATCACAATGGCTCAAGAATCGTTCGAATCCGACTTCGGATAGCCAAGATATCGTTCGGAAACCAAAATCAATATAAATGTTAGATACGTAATAATTGAAAGTTTTCCGGGAGCTGTTTGTAATTTTCAGGGCCCCAAATAATTATTCAATCTTATAGGGGCTAAAATGAAATTTTACCTTTTAATATGAAAGCGGGTCGGGTTAGATCTTAACGTGTTGGGGTTTTAAACCCAAACCCGAATGGGTTTTCTCACCCATTTGCATAGCAGCAGCAGCAGCCGCTGCTGCTGCTCCTCTTTGCTGCGCCCGCCGCCGGCTGGCGTGGCCACCGCTCTGGCGCCCCTGGCCGCCGGAGGGCCCCACCGAGAGAGAGAGAGATAGAGAGAGAGAGAGAGAAAGAGATGGGTGGGGCCGGGTGCTCCCCCCCGCCGGCCGCCGTGCCTGGCCGGCCTCCGGTGTGCCGCCGGCCGGCACCACACAGGGAGAGAAAGAGAGAGGATGAGAGAGAAAGAGAGAATGAGAGTGCGTTAGGGGGGAGATTTTTATCTCTCTCCCCCACCTACTCCCCTACCTACTCCCCATACTTTCCATACCTCCCATACTCCATTAATCAAGTCTTATTTTATATTTTTTTCTTTCTTCATTTCTCCAATCCCTTAATAAAATCAAAAATTAGGATTAAATACCAATACCCGGTATTCATAATACGAGTATTTCATAAAGTATATATATTTTTCCGTATTCCTTTATTCATAATAAATTATAATTAATATCAAAAGAATATCTGGTAATATATCGATTACCGATCTCCTTATCAGTATAATCTAAAATAGTACGAATATACCGAATAAACTAGATTTATAATATTCGAGTGTTACACACACTTATATTGGCATACAAACAAACATAAATATCAATGTTTCCTCATATCAGTAATCCGGTATGATTTATAAACATTTATATCCATTCCGAATTTTCACGAATGACGTACTGAGAATTATTTAACACAGTAACAAATAGTTTAAAAATCATAAGAATTTATGAAAAATATTTTTAACCCATTGATAATATAATAACCAGCGTTTAATAACCCGGGTGTTACAGCTCTATCCCCCTTAGAAAAAATTTCGTCCTCGAAAATTGCCATATCTGATAATAAGTAAGAGTAATACTTTCAATTTCTTCTTTACATCATGAAATCTTTCTTCTAATAAGGTAATTTTTGTTCTCTTCCGGTCATGCATGTCCTTAGGTGTTCACAACATGCAATATATTTTCAATATTATCACTTTCACACAGAATATATCTTATACATACTTTATATCATTATATTCACCATCATATTTGGTGATATACACATCATATGGTATCACATACACACATCACACTTGGTGATGATCGTGTTATATATTATCACACATCGTATCAGCACATGCACGTACCATACTTGATGACACATACATCACATATACTCAATATGGTTCTTCCGTTCTGATTAAATCTTGTCTTGCGTGACATTTTTATCATTTCCTTATCCCAGTATCCCATACCACTAGTTGTTTATACTAAGGGCCCGCACCCCTAATAGAACTCATCCAAATCAAAGTATATGTGGGTATACTTTCATTCGAATATAGGAAAAAGTTAAATATCATACATTTCGAGATTAATCATACGCATAAGAACCCATGTCACCTATGAGCTTCTTACATCAAGGACACATTCATTCATACAAACTGTACACTCACAAACATTAATTATAACACTCAATGTTATTCCTGAACCAACGACTTAAATCAATCTCTAGGCTAATACTGCCTTAGACCTACACCTGAGCTCTGATACCAACTGTAACAGTCCCAGGTTAATTACCTCAAAATCCATAAGCATCAACCTTATTGCTCGTTAATCAGAATATACTAAAAAAAATTTCGGTAGCATCTCCTCTGAAATATAGAGTCCATCTCAATACAATAATTTAGATTTCGGCTAACATCAGCCTACTTATAAATCTCATTTTCATCATATAGTTCATCCCAAGATCCATGATCGGCAAAAAGCAAGTACTAAAATAAGAGAAGGAAGTGTGGGTTGATGTTACTGCTTTTGCGATTCTTCCGTAGTAGCGAAGTGGCTATACGGGTCGTATCCACAAGGAGGGAGAGCGATGGAAGCTTGATGCGGCTTCGAAGTTCAAGAAGAAAGAAAGTTCTTGTTTCCAAATAAAGAATTGAAAAGTGAAAACAAGTTGTTTTTAAGAATTGTTGGAAAATGTTTTGGTGGTTTGTAAAAGTGGAGTCTTTTCTTAGTTGTAAAAATGCATGGCTAACTTTCTACTAAGTGCTCCCACTAATTCCTAACTTTTTGAAGATAGCCTCACGATGGATCATAGGCAAACACAACCCTTGTGCATTGGAACTATTCACGTGAAAATCGAGTGAAAGTTCTTCCTATAACTTCGCTTTACACGGCAAAAACTCGGACATTCCCTTATCAAGATCCTATAGAAGGCGAGAATAAGGGAAGACTCGAGTGCACTATTGTATCGACAAAGTTAAAAAGAAAATTCTCTAACTTACAATAACAAGTAAAGAACACAACTCATAGATCATCAAAACTCATTAAGCATGAAGTATAAGAAAGTAAATACTTGTAGGTAAATTAGAGTTAGAACCCTCGTCTTAAGATGCCATAGCTCTTGTTTGCACAAGGCTTGTTTGACACTATTGACTCATTTGGGTTATCAATCAAGTGTTAGAAATTAGTGGGTTAGTAGTTAGTTAGCCATGCTAATGAAAAGTTAGTTAGCCATAAAAACAAAGGAAAAGAAGTAGAAAGAGGGAGTTGCACTACAAGAAAACAAAAGAAAAAAAAAAAAAGAGAAGAAGTTACACTACAACAATGAAGTAAAAGTAAATAGCAAAGACAAGTAAATGGAAAGAAGGAAGAGAAGTAGTACTTGTATTATCTTGTCACCCTTCAAATACAACACTTTACACACACTCTCTCTTTCACTTTAATGCTACAACTTAAAACTAGAAGAAGAACAACAACAACAACAACTACAAACTAAAACAAAACTACACAACTTGCTCTAACTCTGGATCTGGCTCAAACTGAAGACCCCAGGGGGTATTTATAGGCACCAGGGGAAAGGGGGCCACGTGAGAATCACGTGGCCCAAAACGCAGGCGCGCGCGCCCAAAGGGCCGCGGCCCAGGCAGGGCGGCGCGTGCCCAGTTTTGGGCAGTGTGTCGCCCAACTTGTCTTCTGTCCACCTGAGCTCCTGGATTTTCGATTTGATGTCCTGGGCTGACAAAATTTTCACTCTAAAGTCAATGGCTACATGGTAGGCTCTTAATCACCAATTAAATGGTGATTAGGTCTTCTTCTTCATTTGCACACCATGGACCTAGGATCAAGCAAGCAATATTTTATTAGCAGAATTTTACATGAAATAAATATGAGAATGTGATGAAAATTATGCAAAATTAGAGACTAATCACACCCCCACACTTATCTTTTTGCTCGTCTCGAGCAAAACAAAACAAAAATAAGAAAATTATTATATCACTTTCGCAGATGTCACGGTTGCACTGAGCATGTGCAACAAGCAATTAAACCTCTAGGTTTCCTTAGAGGAGGAGTGTTGTCTCCTGAGGGTTTTCAGCTGATTGCACCCACAAAATCCAATAAGTAAAGAGAAGAAATTAGTTGTTAGAAAAAAACATTTTTTTTATGAAAAAGAACTTTCAATCATTTAAGTAAAAATGACCGAATGATGTAAGAATTAGGTTTAACCCTCATAAATCCTCTTATACTTTAGCCTTCATAAAAGAAGAGGCTATGGTTTTCTTTAAATTTAGAAAGGATCTTGTACTTCTAACTCATTTTTTTATTTTGCTTTAGATAGATATGCATATGTGTAAAGTGTGAGGTGCTTGGGATTTTTCAACTCAACTTTGAATATCATTTAATTTTATTAATATTTACTTATTATTCTTGGTTCCATTAGGCTTTCTACTTCACTTATGTAACACATATAAAACCGATGACTCCCAAACCAGATGGTCTTAGGGCACCAGGTGGAAAAACACCCTTCAGGTCAAATATGCAAGTGGAGTAGGCCACGAAATCAAGATTTATTTATATATTAAATTTTTTTTGTTTTGGGCGTGAGTGATCATACTTCTTGAGGCACAATTATCCAGCCTTTGTTTTTTTTCCTTCAGAGTTGTGTATCTAAATCCCAAGCATGTGTGTGTGAATTATGCATATTCTACTAAGGCTAAATAAAAGGTATGAATTATTTTTCTTATCCCTCCTATCTTTTTAGTCAAAGCATTCTTTCTTGTTTACTTAGGCAAAAATAAAGATTTATTACTAAGGTTCCTGTAATTTCTACAATCTTTTGTATTTTTATAAAGAGTATGAAATTTTTTTCAATCTGGAGATTTTCTTTTTTTTCTTTTTTTTCTTTTTTTTTTGAAAGAAAAAGAAAGAATAAAAGGAAAAAGAAAAAGTGTTAGCACCCCCCCACACCTATCTAATGCATTGTTCTCAATCAATGCATATGAAAATGCAAATGCAATAAATAGGGGGAAGAAATGATGTCACCGTCTTCGTGGACTCGGGCCGGCCAAGTACGAATAGGCTAAAGAAATGTCAAAAAGAATGTACACGGGGAAAGCATATAAACAATTTTTTTTTATTTGTTGTGGTTAGGTGTATGACAGGGCAAAAAGAGTCAGCACACTATCATCTGGAGTCATAGGCTCAGTGGTCAAGAAGGGCTTCAGTCTTTGCCCATTTACTTTAAATTCCGTGTTGTTTTTAGGATCTGCAATAAGCACAGCACCGTGTGGGAAAATAGTGCGCACAATGAATGGTCCCGACCAACGAGTTTTCAGCTTCCCCACAAAATATGAAGCCTAGAGTTGTACAGCAGAACCCTATCTCCCGGTGCAAAGTTTTTCCAGGTTATGATTTGGTCATGGAAAAGTTTAGTTCTGCTCTTGGTGATTCGTGCATTCTCATAAGCTTCATTCTGTATCTCCTCTAATTCTGAAATCTGCAGTCTCCTAAGTTCACCGGCCTTGGTCAGGTTAAAGTTGAGTTGCTTAATTGCCCAGAGGGCCCAGTGTTCTAACTCTACTGGCAGATGACAGGCTTTTTCAAACACGATTCTATAAGGAGACATCCCCAGAACTGTCTTAAAAGCAGTGCAGTAAGCCCACAATGCATCATTGAGCTTAACCGACCAATCCTTTCGGTTTTGTCCGACAGTCTTTTCCAGAATGAGTTTGATCTGTCGGTTGGTGACTTCGACCTGCCCATTTGTCTGGGGATGATACAGAGTCGATAACTTGTGATTGATGGAATATTTCGCATCAGAGCTTCAAAAACTCTGTTGCAGAAATGCGATCCATTATCACTAATTATCGCTCTAGGGATGCCAAATCGGGAGAAGATGTTCTCTTTGAGAAATTTGACAACCACTTTATTATCATTCGTCTTAGTTGGCACAACTTCTACCCACTTAGAGACATAATCTACAGCAACCAAAATGAACTGGTTGCCGAAAGAATTGGGGAATGGCCCCATGAAATCGATACCCTAAACATCAAAAATTTCAACTTCAAGGATCGGGTTCAGGGGCATCATGTCTCTTCTTGAAATTTTTCCAATTTTCTGACAATTTGCGCATGACTTGCAAAAATGATATGAGTCTTTGAACAAAGTGGGGCCAGTAGAACCCACTTTGTAGAACCTTCTCTGCAGTCTTGCGGGGACCGAAGTGTCCTCCGCATGCAAGGTCATGGTAAAAGCTGAGCACACTCCTCTGTTCCTTCTCTGGTATGCATCGTCTAATAATTTAGTCGGGACAATACTTAAAAAGATACGGTTCTTCCCAGAAGAAGTACCGTACTTGGGCAAAGAAGCGGTCTTGGTCTTGCTTTGTCCAGTCAGCGGGTAATTGTCCCGTGGCCAGGTAATTAACAATATCCGCATACCAGGGTTCCTTAAGAATGGCTAGGATGTGCTCGTCTGGGAAATCCCCGGCAATGGCGCCAAAATTTGATCAGCAAAAAGCAAGTACTAAAATAAGAGAAGGAAGTGTGGGTTAATGTTACTGCTTTTGCGATTCTTCCGTAGTAGCGAAGTGGCTATACGGGTCGTATCCACAAGGAGGGAGAGCGATGGAAGCTTGATGCGGATTCGAAGTTCAAGAAGAAAGAAAGTTCTTGTTTCCAAATAAAGAATTGAAAAGTGAAAACAAGTTGTTTTTAAGAATTGTTGGAAAATGTTTTAGTGGTTTGTAAAAGTGGAGTCTTTTCTTAGTTGTAAAAATGCATGGCTAACTTTCTACTAAGTGCTCCCACTAATTCCTAACTTTTTGAAGATAGCCTCACGATGGATCATAGGCAAACACAACCTTGTGCATTGGAACTATTCACGTGAAAATCGAGTGAAAGTTCTTCCTATAACTTTGCTTTACACGGCAAAAACTCGGACATTCCCTTATTAAGATCCTATAGAAGGCGAGAATAAGGGAAGACTCGAGTGCACTATTGGTATCGGCAAAGTTAAAAGAAAAATTCTCTAACTTACAATAACAAGTAAAGAACACAACTCATAGATAATCAAAACTCATTAATCATGAAGTATAAGAAAGTAAATACTTGTAGGTAAATTAGAGTTAGAACCCTCGTCTTAAGATGCCATAGCTCTTATTTGCACAAGGCTTGTTTGACACTATTGACTCATTTGGGTTATCAATCAAGTGTTAGAAATTAGTGGTTAGTAGTTAGTTAGCCATGCTAATGAAAAGTTAGTTAGCCATAAAAACAAAGGCAAAGAAGTGGAAAGAGGGAATTGCACTACAAGAAAACAAAAGAAAAGAAAAGTTAAAGAGAAGAAGTTACACTACAACAATGAAGTAAAAGTAAATGGCAAAGACAAGTAAATGAAAAGAAGGAAGAGAAGTAGTACTTGTATTATCTTGTCACCCTTCAAATACAACACTTTACACACTCTCTCTCTTTCACTTTAATGGCTAAAACTTAAAACTAGAAGAACAACAACAACTACAAACTAAAGACAAAGCTACACAACTTACTCTAACTCTGGATCTGGCTCAAACTGAAGACCCCAGGGGGGTATTTATAAGCACCAGGGGAAAGGGGGCCACGTGGGAATCACGTGGCCCAAAACGCAGGCGCGCGCGCGCCCATAGGGCCGCGGAAACGCGGCCATGGCCGCGTTTCCGTGGCCCAGGCAGGGCGGCGCGCGCTCAGTTTTGGGCAGTGCGTCGCCCAACTTATCTTCTGTCCACCTGAGCTCCTGGATTTTCGATTTGATGTCCTGGGCTGACAAAATCTTCACTCTAAAGTCAATGGCTACATGGTAGGCTCTTATTCACCAATTAAATGGTGATTTAGGTCTTCTTCTTCATTTGCACACCATGGACCTAGGATCAAGTAAGCAATGTTTTATTAGCAGAATTTTACATGAAATAAATATGAGAATGTGATGAAAATTATGCAAAATTAGAGACTAATCAATCCATCAAATAAACATATACATAAGAGTGCTTCCCTGATATAATATTCTAACTCACAGTGACTAATAAATCAGAGTTTATAAAAAAAAAATCACATTCTACAATAAGTACATACGTCATCTCATGAGTATATCCTTACAGCTCTAAGTCGGACCTTCGCCTTGCTGTGAACTAAAAATATTAATCTATGATAGGGTGAGCTCAACAGCTCAGTGAGTGAAGTCATTCAAAATAGAGTTTGTGTTATAATACCATTGTAATTCAAGTATATGCAGTTGAATAATGTTCAGAATCAGTTTCAATACTTTCTACTTATGATTGATACTGTAGCTTATGAATCATAAACTCTTTCTATTATCTGATGCTTTCTATATGTATTCTTCTGGTACACGTGACCAATATTTCATTAACATACAATCTCAATGATTTTGCAATACTTGACCTACTCGATAGTCTCTTATAATCACCTCTCATGTTTCTAATTTGTAACATGTTCGTATTTCATATATAGTCATGGTCACAACACAACACTTGGAAAGCCTAATCACAGCACAACTCATGGAGAGCCTAACCTTAGTCACTAGATTAGTTATAGTTCAATATTGCACCTACCCCAATATACATATGACATCACATACTGCTCATGATAGTATTCAATTATAACTATGAGTTCATACATAAAGAAATACGAGACACTCAAATCCATATACTGGATATCACAACAATCTATTTATCCGATATCATAAACAACTATATGCATACACTAGGTGCCATACATATTAACATCCTTAATTCAGATATCATAACAATCATATCCATATACCGGATATCATAAACAATCGTATGCATATACTAGGTGCCATACCTATTAACATCTTGAATTCAGATATCATAACAATCATATCCATATACCGGATAACATAAACAATCTTATGCATATACTAGGTGCCATACCTATTAACATCCTTAATTCGAATATCATAACAATCATATCCATATACCGGATATCATAAACAATCGTATGCATATACTAGGTGCCATACTTATTAACATCCTTAATTCGGATATCATAACAACCATGTCCATATACCGGATATCATAAACAATCTTATGCATACTTCAATAAAATAATATCAATACTCCCCGTCGATCACCACCGATTTAACCCGATCCCTTCCTCTGAAATAATAAATAACAACAAACTCCCCTTCGGTCACCTCCGGGTAAACCCTGTCCCTTCCTCCGAATACAATAAATAACAACAATACTCTCCTTCGGTCACCTCCGTTTAAACTCAGTCCCTTCCTCCAATACAATACATGACAACAATACTCCCTTCGGTCACCTCCGGTTAAACCCGATCCCTTCCTCTAATACAATACATGACATCATATACATACTTATGCACATCTCTTATCACAAAGGCATTCACATACTTACCGATGTGTCACACAGTCAAGTTCATGCGATTCTTTTCTTAATTCGTTAGTTTCGAGAAATTCTTATCATATTTAAGAGGTGCCAAACCCACATAATACATTCAACTTAATGATCCCCAATATCGTACCGTCAAGTTCTGATTCGTAGTACCAGTATTCGCTTTTCTAATCATAATACTTATTCACTTTTTATCATTTAGTTAACATCCGGGATCCATCATCATTTGTCTCTTTTACCCTCAGGCAGTCTACCTTTTGGTTATAACTTGATTTAATTCAGAATTTTCTCATCACTTCTGATACAAGTGATAGTTACATGACAATTCTGATATCAATTAATTATTACACTTTCGATATTATAATTATTTTTTATTTTAATTAAAGAATTATTATAGAACTTTTATTTGGTACGGCCCAAGGTTAACCCCAAATTCCACCATTGCTGGTTATATAGTTAATAATTCATAGTTTTCTTTATTTTTTTAATTGCTAGCCAATCATCCCCTGTATTCACATATGAATCAAATCACACACATATATACATGCATACACGTATACATATCACTTACCAATACTGGATTACTAATCTCATGGACACGACGCTCAATCTTTCGTCTGTATCATAAATTTTCAATTGTTAAAGTAATTATCTAACTCTTACAAGTTAGTTATAATCAGTGTCACTATAAAGATGTGACTTTCAAGCCTAATAGGGGATTCTGATGTTCTACTAAATCAATTACAAGGATACCCGAAAGTCTCCGGTGTATAGAGTAGGCGTACCAAAAACTAGTTCAAGGCTATCTTTATTTATTTTGTTGATATCGAATTATCCATCATAATCGATATACTTAATGTTAAGTTGTCAGATTTACTCAATACTGACTCTAACCGGTTTTCACCAGTTAATTACTCACTTGATACTTATGCACCATCATCAGTCACCCATTATTTGTTAGTCATCAGACTTGATCTTATTCAGTATTTTTTCATTAATAATCATAAATCGCTAAAAAGTACAATATCTACTTACGAATTCTGCTTCAAAGGTTTCATTTTTCCACCTCTCATCAGGTTTGATGAATCTTAGTTATTTATCCATCAAATTGTTTTCAGTTGTCACCGATTAACAACTTAATCGATATATATAAATATGTAGGCCATCAGCTGACCCTTACTGCCTTAAGTGTGCTAGTTAATATACAAAATCACGTTATGAGCATATATATCATGGAACACAACAAATACGAAAATAATATTCGCAAGATCAATACTCAGTATACTACATAATATTTGAGTATCCCGTGTACTTGGCTTAACAGTAAACTTTTGATGTTCAATTTATTTATCAAGTATGTCCGGTAGAGCTAGTAATTCAGTTGCTCTAATTTAGTTCATTATTAATTACTTTGATTCATTCCATCATCATCGGTTCACGTTCATAGTTGCTAATTATCCGAAATGTCTCGATCCCATCTGAGTTATTGATTTTAACAAAACTTCAAGAATTTAGCCAGTACGCTATTTCTATCATACTACATCAATTACATATATCCCATTTAACAGAGTTTTCTATATCACGGTTACATCAAGTTACTCGAATATAATTTCTAACTTCATTTGCTTAGTCAATTCTAATATCAACTTCAGATTCTGCTTATACCAGTATTAACATAACCGATTCTATAATTATTCAATCATAGTTGATGGGTCTCAAGTGATCTTTTATCTTAACTGAATTCTAATTATCTCCTATTAATAAATAAACATTCATGATCTGTAATCGATTTCCCGCTGTCACTGTTTAGTCTACTCACCGGGTACACCGGTGTTAACCAACCACCGTCCGATTATTATTATCCATAACTACAAGTTTCGTAATGACTTGGATATCACTTGCATATAATATCAATCTTCACTTAACTAATCATCATTATTATCTTACTAGTTAATATACATGCAATACAGTGTTTAAAGAAATCAATGGTAGACTTTACCCACATAACGATTTTCAGGTTAAGTAACTTCAATATTAATTACAGACGAATAGATGGTATTAGCTGAAGATTTATACTTAACTTTTATCAAAGCTCAGTGTTTAATTATTCGGTTCTTAATTCTAGTAAATACTCGTAACATATACACGATGCTCAGAATTTCACAAACACATAGCTTATGTGGCATTTGTCTATGTTCATTCTTACCAATACACTTACAGGTGCTTATAGTCATGTCTATACGAATTATAAATGGCAAGACACAACTTGACATCAATGTTCTCACATACATATACGTAACATATCCGTGATTCATTATTCGGATACCCTATTCAGATTTCGGTTCCATAACACCAATTCACTTTTACAATAACTGTTACAATCATCTTTTTAATGATGTAATTTCTTAGTTTAAATGAACCAATATTATCAATAATTTTTCAATAACAATTATTTCTAAATTGGGAAAAATCAGACTTGAGTTAGGACTTCCACTCACTGGGTATTCTGATAAATTGAACACCCAATACCATATACTGATACACAAGATGTGTAGCTCTCATTTTTACGATCACAAGGGCTCAAGAATTGTCCGAATCCTACTTCGGATGGCCAAGATATCATTTGAAACCAAAATCAATATAAAAGATTAGATACGTAATAACCGAAAGTTTTTCGGGGGCTGTTTGTAATTTTTCAGGGCCCCAAAATAATTATTCAATCTTACAGGGGCTAAAATAAAATTTTACCCTTTAATATGAAAGCGGGTCAGGTTAGATCTTAACGGGTTAGGTTTTTAAGCCCAAACCGGAATGGGTTTTGTCACCCATTAGCGCAGCAGCAGCAGCAGCCGCTGCTGCTCCTCCTTGCTGCGCCCGCCGCCCGGCCGGCGCCCCTTGCCGCCAGAGGGGCCCACCGAGAGAGAGAGAGATAGATAGAGAAAGAGGGAGATGGGTGGGGGTGGGGGCCCGGTGCTCCCCCCACGCCGACCATCGTGCCTGGCCGGCCTCCGGCGTGCCGCCGCCAGCACCACACAGAGAGAGAAAGAGAGAGGATGAGAGAGAGAGAGAGGGAGAGATTTTTATCTCTCTCCCCCACCTACTCCCCTACCTACTCCCCATACTTTTCATACCTCCCATACTCCATCAATCAAGTCTAATTTTATATTTTTATTATTATTTTCTTTCTTTCTTCATTTCTCTAATCCCTTAATAAAATAAAAAATTAGGATTAAATACCAATACCCGGTATTCATAATACGAGTATTTCATACAGTATATACACCCATGCATTTCATACATTTTTCCGTATTCCTTTATTCATAATAAATTATAATTAATATCAAAAGAATATCCGGTAATATACCGATTACCGATCTCCTTATCAGTATAATCTGAAATAGTAGGAACATACCGAATAAACTAGATTTATAATATTTGAGTGTTACACACACTTATATCGGCATACAAACAAACATAAATATCAATATTTCCTCATATCATTAATCCGGTATGATTTATAAAAATTTATATCCATTCCGAATTTCCACGAATGAAGTACTGAGAATTATTTAACACAAAAACAAATAGTTTAAAAATCATAAGAATTTATGAAATATATTTTTAACCCATCGATAATATATTAACCCAGAATTTAATAACCCGGGTGTTACAGCTCTAATTAAGTTTCTTTTACAATTATTGTTGAAGAAAACTGAAGACAAGGTATGTTTGCATAGCATCTAGCATAAGAACGTTCTTAGGTGATTTACTTGCTTCTTGATTGTTACTATTGCTTTATACTTGCACAATTTGTTTTAAAGACAAAACCCAAAACAAGATAAGGTGGGGAAGTCATTACCCTTTCATAGCCCACAAAGCATCTCCAAGCACGCACAATCTAAGCCTAACTTAAAATCTAATAGGCGTTGGCTTTTGAGACATCTCAAACTCATTAGGAGATTATCCTAAGAGGGAAGGTGTTAGATTTTGACTTCTATCAAATCAGTGTCAAAGGACAGGAATTGAGAGGCGAAACCCCGAAGGTTGGTAATTTGGCATAATTAGGCTTGTCATTTTTACGTGGATACCTCCGCCAATATTACCCTGACCTGGCTGATTAACTTGTGGTCAGAGTCTACATTATACCTCCTATGGACAACCAACTAGTTTGAAGTAGTCTAGGTCAAGGTTTACCTTAGACTAGGTTTGGTTGCTTTCTCTTTTCTTGTTAACTATTGGTGAACTTGTTTGCGGGAGTGTTTGTATATGCAATCGTGGTCGAGAGACCCAAACACATCTAGGTTAACTAAAGGCACATCACCACCCAAGCAAGACTCTAAACCAGATCCGGTTATGACTCAACCAATATTTTTGCAGGATAGGTTCTATCCCATTAGAACCACACTTCCATCTTGCATCTAACTTTCATCGGTTGGTGAACATAACTTTGAGCTCAAGCCTTAGGTCATCAACACACTCCCTAAGTTTCATGGCTTAGAGTTCAAAGATGCTTATTTCTTCATAAGAGAATTTGAGAAAGTATGCTTAGTGATGAAAATCTCAGATTTATCTCTTTTGCTTTTAAGGACTTAGCCAAGAAATGGTTTTACAGCTTAGCGGCCGACTCATCACATCATGGGATGGTTTCATCAAGGTCTTCTTGAAGAAATTCTATCCAATTCATATGACTGCTCTCATTAGGAAGAACATCATGCAGTTCAAGGAAGAACCTAATGAACCATTTTGGATGTACTTTGAACGCTTCAAAGACCTCCTTGTCCAATGTCCTCATCATGGAATAGAGAAATGGCGACAATATTCTCTATGATGGTCTAGACTACTCGGCCAAGACCTTCTTAGAAACCATGTGCTAAGGGGGGATTCTTGCAAAAGGATGAAAATCAAGGATGAAATTTATATGAGAATCTAGCTGAAAAGACCATCCAATGGGAACCAACTAATGAAAAC
Organism: Agave tequilana; assembly: GCA_038442645.1. Taxonomy (NCBI): domain Eukaryota; kingdom Viridiplantae; phylum Streptophyta; class Magnoliopsida; order Asparagales; family Asparagaceae; genus Agave; species Agave tequilana. The sequence continues at coordinate 73,702 of JAVJIF010018873.1, read as the reverse complement.
TCTAGGAATTCAAACTCCATCTCTTGAAAAGGAGGTCTCCATTCAATTGAATCATACATAGCTGTCGAGACTAGAATAGCAAACCTAGCAAGAAGAATGAAAGTTTAGAAATTAAGAAACCGATTCCGGTTAACCAAGTCAACCCAAACTAATTTTCAACTCTGGGATATACTTACTGTCAAGCCATGAATCATGTGTTTGAGGAGTATCCAATATTCCAAGCTCAACTACAATTTTCTGAACCGATGAATGCGACCTTTTTAAGGCCCAACAATAATCCTTATACACAAATGTACAATTCTAGCTGGAGAAATCACCCGAAATTCTCATGAAGCAAAAACAACAATGATCACTCACGATCAAACCATTCAAACCACTTCCAACATTCCAATAATCTTTCAATCATCAACCCAACTTTTCAAATTATCATCACAATTATTTCAACCATTCACCCAAAATTTCAAATTATCAATTAAATTTCCCGACCAAGCTCCACAATCTTCCTGCCAAAATCTTAACTTGAGAAGAGAATGACTGATTTTAAGAAAAACATGAAAAGGTACATGAAGAACCAAGAGTCCTTCATGCAAACAGTACAGAGGCTAGAGGTTCAAATGAGCCAGTTAGCTAATCCACAGAATGAGAGGTTAAAGGGTACCTTACCCAGTCAGTAGTAACAAATCCTACGAATTCTCAACAAGCCCATTTGGCTGAGGATCAACCGTTGAATTAATGTAATTTTGTTCATACATTGAGGTCGGGAAAGAAAGTTGATAATCAAGTGTCAATACCATCTAATTTCATTTAGCATAATCTCACACAAGCATCTGCCTCATCTAGTCCCAATCCTTTCAAATCTAATGAATCTGAAAAGGATAAGTCAACCAGTCAGGTGCGTAAGCCTATAGTACCATTTTTCAATAGGCTGAAAAATAACAAGCAGACTCCACACAGGGATAAGATAATTGAGATCTGTTGGCCCGGAGGCCTTCCTCTCTAGTTTTGATGATGATTAACTCATGTAGTTATGTTTACTAATAATCTTGTAATTTTAGTTTCAGATCATTAAGCAAGATATTAGTTGGTGATTGCTTCAAAAAGAGGAGTTTGGAAGCTTTCACTTGGTGATTCCCGAGCCCTAGCGTCAAGATTATTCATAGCCATGCTCGTTGGATAACGGAGTTTAGACCGAGTCGACTTGAAGATGAAGATCGTCAAGAAGACTTAGGTATCATAGAGTTTAGTGTGTTTAGATCCATTTGTAAAGATAAGTATAGTTGATTTGCTCAAGTGCACAACACACACACGTTTTGGTTTTGATATCGGTTTTCATGAATAGATTGATCAAAACAAGTTTACTTTGTTTTCATGTATATTAGATATGTTCTATTTATACATTCATGCTTAAACTTCATAAACAAACTTATTTTGACTATCCTATTCATGTATTGAAAAATACAAGTTTGATAAAACACAAGTTTTAGTTTTGGTAAAAATGATAAGACACAAAATAGTTCATATTGATTGATATTTGAGCTAAACTTTTTATCACTTGTTTATATATCAATGCAAAATGATAAAACTATTTTGGGTATTTTTAGAAGAGTTAAAAGAATTTCTATATATTATTTTTTACCCAGGTTTCTGACCCAGGCTGTGGCTGACAGGCCAGGTCGGTCGACCGGACGGTCGACCGGACCATGGGGCCGGTCGACCGTTGCGGTCGACCGACGTGCACAGACTTGTGCACGTCTGGCAGACACGGGCCTGATTGTAACACAATATTGCATATTTTACCACATAATCCCCATGCATATTACAAATAAATACATGATTTTTACTAATCTTCTCTATATATTTACAGGTCTACACTCTAATGGAGAGAAAGCCAATAATCACTTTAATTAGCAATAATTAAATGTGATTAAATTCCAAGATTAAGATAAAGCCAAATTTGAATCCAAGATCCAGAGAGATCCGCGCAACAAACGAAGAATCCAGAAGGTCCACGTGGCCAAACAAACTCGTAACAACCCACAACAGAAAGTGGTTGCGCAACGGCCACCGTTATGCCGCGCCTTGCCGCCAGAACGCGGCAGATCTGGGGCCGTTGAGCCCCAGATTTTGCGCCAACAGACTGGGTTCTGGATCTTTCTCCTGGGGGCTATAAATACCTGCACCTGGCCTGCGAGCAGAGACTGAACAGAAAGAGGAGGAGATTAGAGATTAGTTGCATGTATTAGGTTTTCTTTATGTTGTAGTCCTCCTTCCTCTTCTTCCTAGATTTCATTGCAAGAGAGAGATTGTAAGAGAGAGAGAGCTTGTATCATCAAGGAGTGACAACTTGAAGCAATACAAGGATTGATCCATTCTCTTCAATTCTACTCGAGCTTGATTCTAGTTTACTTGCTTTCTTTACTTGCTTTCTTTTTACTTCATGTTTTGCTTTGTTTTTGTTATGGCTTGTAGCTAACTCTTTCTCCATGTACTAGCTAACCACTAGCCTTGCCATCTTCACCAACTCATGGGTAATCGCTTTACTTCATCTTGCAAGTTGGATGGTCTTCTCTCTCCGATGGGTTAAACCACTCATTCGACAAGTGAGAAAGTAATTAGATCAACACGCAAGACGAAACCTACGCCGATGGAGTGACAACATGAGGCACGCTTTCACTATCACGGAGTTTGGTAAGCTTTGGTAAGGTAGCTAGGTAAGCTAGTCATGGTTTGATTCTTTCCAAGCAATTCTATTCTTGATCTCTTTCCAATTCTCATCATGAACAATTCTTCCACTTCTTGCATTTCTTGTTCCATGTGTTATCTATTCTTTTAAGCAAAGAAGACACTTCGTTTACTCTTCTCACAACGATTCGTAACGCTTCTATCGCTAGCTCTCCCTGAGGTTCGACACGGTATAGCTCTACGCTATAACGGAGACAAGAAAAGGTTGTATTGAACTTTATAAATACATAGCACCAAGGTAAATTCTAAACAACATTTACATACACTTTCCCGTCTCAATCAAATTTTTGGCGCCGTTGCCGGGGAGAGCAACGAATTTTCTTTAAAGTGAGAAACTAAACGAACTTTCTTCTCTGTTGCAGGGTACAGGTTGAAGATACAGAAATCTTGCATAGCAGTGACATATAAGTGGCTCTGGGCCTCTGCTCTCGAAAGCAGAGACCAGAAGTCCTCTGAATTGCCGCGTTTTGCCGCGCAAAAGCGGCAAGAAAGAGTTAACTACTCACAAATTTTCTACAGGGGCTCTGATTCTGCAAATTACAGCTGCTGATATACCTGAAATCTTGTATTCTTCACATGTACCTGCTAAATTAAAAAACAGTAAAAAGTTGGTTGAAATTGTTAAAAATTGATTAGACATTTGCATTTCTAGGCACGTGTCTTTTAATTCTTTTACTTTTACTGTTGAAGAGTGCTGGAGGCAAGGTACGTTTCGCATTGCATATAGATTAGGAATCATCTCTTGCTTGATTTTCATGCTTTGAGTGAATCCTTGTGATATTTCTTGTACACTTGCACAATTCAATTTTAAGGGCATACCCGTAAATAAGATAAGGTGGGGGAGTTCATTACCCTTTCCTTAGCCCGAAAATCATTTTCCCAAGCACTCACTAACCCAAGCCTAATTTAATAAAAAAGTAGACGTTGGCCCTAGGGACATCTCAGACTCATTAGGAGATTTTCTTAAGGGGGAAAAGTGTTGGAAATAGACTCTTGCAAAATCAGTGTCTAGGAAAGGGATTGAGGGCCGAAAGCCCGAAGGTTGCTGGTTACTTAATTAAGGAACGTCTCTGACGGAAAACCTCCCACCAACCTTGCCCTTCCCTGGCTGATTAACTTGTGGTCTACGTCTACACTAAACCTCCCGTGGACGATCTAATCAGTTAGGAGTCGTCTAGGTCTAGGTCAACCATTCTTTTGGCTTGGTTTTGATTTTTCTTTTCTTTTTGTTGTTGTTTGATTTTTCTTTGTTTGTTTGTTTTTGTTTGTATTGTGTGATATGGCTTACAATTACAATTCTTTCCATCCTAATAATATCCATATTTCACACCATCTCCCTATTCGGATAATTCCAACCCGGTGTTTTACAATACGCACCAACCAAATACACCGGGTTGGCCTTATCCGAATCAATATGACCCATACCCCCCATCTAATAATTATAATTTCCATAATAATTTCAACTCTTCACTGAGTAATTGGGGATTCACGTACCCCGAGTCAAATTCTCAAACTCCTTGTCCACCATATCCACCAAGTCCACAATATCCACAATATTCATTCCTGATTCGCTTCACACTCCTTTTTCTAAGCCAATTGAAGAAAAATCTGAGTTACTAAGGAGTATAGAAGCCAATTTACAGAGAGTCGAGCAAAAACTTCAAAAACCATTTGCCTCTCCAATTCCACCATATTTTCAAGAATCTTACTCAGTTCCACTTTTTCCTAATGAGCAACCATTTTTCATGGAAACGAGTAAAGATCTCTTGTGTGAGTCCACTCTTCCATCACCACACATTTTTGACTCACACTATTCACAAATTTCCAAATTCAAGATTCCTATACTCTCATTCTTGAGCAACCACTTGGACATACATCAAGTCAAGATGAGAGTATAGATAGCTTGAAGGAGTCTTTGTTACAAATGCAAAAAGTACATACCGAGTCTTTCAATAGTGTGCAAGAACAATTGAGTCAATTGGCTGACCTTTTTAGGAAAGAGGAAACTCTATCCTATCAATCTTTGACTAATTCAGATATGCCACACTCTATTGATATGACCCAAGACTCCTATCATTTTGGAAATCATGATTCAATTTCAGCACAACCACCTGAACTCGTCCAAACTTCAGTTCCCATTGACATTTTGGCAAGTTTTCCTTTTTTTGAAATTGAACTTGAGTGTAAACATGATCCTGAACTTCCACTTGATGATTCAATTTTCCTTCCTGATTTAATTATGACTCCGGTATCTTCACATGATTTTACTTCATTTCCCGAGTCAGTATTGGATCCAGTGCCAGTCCATTTTGAAATTGAATCACCAATTTTTGATGATCATAGTGAACTTGACCAATTCCATACTTTTGAAAGTCCCATTGATAAATTGGCAAGTTCACATTTTTGTGGAATTGAACTACATGAGGAATATGATCTTGAACCCCAACTTCGTGATTCACTTCTTTTTCCTGATTCAATAATGACTTCGGTAACTTTACTGACTTCAATCTTTTCCCGGAGTCGACATTGGATCCTGTCCCAATTCATAATGAAGTTGAATCACCCATCTTTGAGGATCACATTGAACTTGACCAATTATACACTTTTGATGATCCTATTGACAAATTGGCAAGTTCTCCCTTTATTGAACTACATGAGGAATGTGACCTTGATTTTTTCAATCTCTTTACTTCTGAAACTGATTGTACAATTCTGATGGAAAACATTGACCTTAGTTTTGAAGAATTGTATGGCGATGAGCTTGAATTCCTTAATATTGGAAGTAAAGAGATATCACCTTTAGAAAGTCACATTCCATCATTGGACAATGATTGTGGACTAGAGCTTCATTTTCTTGACTTGGACCCAGTTCCTGAATCAATTCCGACTCCTGAGCCTTTACTTGACTTCATTCACTTCCCTGAGTCGGTGTTCCTTCCTGAGTCCAAGTCAACTGTTCTATCATTCCATACACCATTCTGGGACAAGGATCTTGATAAAATTGATTCTGAAATTATTTTGAAAATTTGGAAATTAGATGGGGTCATGTATATAATAAAAATCTTCCATGCATACATCATTCTTGTGGGTCATATTCATGAAATTTCTGGTGGGTTCCTAAAAACCCAACGTAAAATTGATTGGGCCATGTTTCGTGGACCAATCAGACCACCACCGGAACCACCACCTTAAGGTAATTTTTTCTTCCCTCTCCATTTTATTTCATGCATACATATATCATGATGCATTGAGGACAATGCATGAGATAAGTGTGGGGGAGGGTTTACTAACTTAGAGTTTTTAGATTTTCTTTCTTTTACATTTCTTTTAAGAAAAATAAATAAAAAAATAAAAACTTTTTGAAATAAGAAACAAAGTTTTGATCTATTTTTAAGAAAATTAAGATGTATCTTAGAAATTAAGAAAGCCTTAATTATGACATCTTAAACCTAGTTGAAATAATAGATCTTATTTGAGATTATAGGCTAAGTAAGTAAAATTGGTGAGATATTTTTATCTTGAATTTTTTGCCTTAGATAAATATGCACTTTACACTTACACATTTCTTGGGATTGAGACAAAGACAAAAATGCCATAAAAATAAAAGAAAAAAAAAGAGAAAAAAAAAATATATATATATAATAAAACATCACCTATTAAGCTGGGAAATTATGCCTCAAGAAGCATTATTACTCACGCCTAACGGTGATCTCACTTATTAAGCTGGATAATTGTGCCTCAAGAAGCATGATTATTCACGCCTAACAGTGATTAAGAATAATCCCCTTTAGTTTTGTGGCCTTTTTCACTCGAGTCCTTAAACCCGAGGGATGTTTTCTCATTTGGTGCCCTAAGACCGTCTGGTTTGGGAGTCATCGGTTAAAGGCTCGTTACAAGGGTGAACTAGAAAGCCTAAACTAAGGGAAGAAAAAAGAAAAAAAAAAAAAAAATAAATATATATAAATAAATGGCTTGATGGTTAGAGTTGAAATCCCAGAAATTTTCACAGAGCACGGTGTGCATATTATCTAGGTTTTATGAAGGATAAAATATTCAATCCAATTTTGAATTCTTACCTTAATTGAAGACATGATCTTGCATGGAGACTAAATTTAAGAAAGAATGATTATAGGTGGACTTATGACCTAGGATCACTTATATTTTTGCGAAAATAGTTCGTAAACATGTCTCTTGTTCAAAATGCATTTTCAAAATACTAACATTTGTTTTCTTTCTTTATGGATTTTGTGGGTGTAATCCGCTGAAAACCCTCAGGAGACAACACTCCTCCTCTAGGGTAACCTAGAGGTTTAACGGCTTGTTGCACATGCTCAGTGCAATCGCGTCACCTGCGAAAGTGGTGTAATAAATTGGTAGTTAGGATTTTCTTTTCTTTTCTTTGTTTTGCTCGGGACGAGCAAAAGAATAAGTGTGGGGGTGTGATTGTAACACAATATTGCATATTTTACCACATAATCCCATGCATATTACAAATAAATACATGATTTTACTAATCTTCTCTATATATTTACAGGTCTACACTCTAATGGAGAGAAAGCCAATAATCACTTTAATTAGCAATAATTAAATGTGATTAAATTCCAAGATTAAGATAAAGTCAAATTTGAATCCAAGATCCAGAGAGATCCGCGCAACAAACGAAGAATCCAGAAGGTCCACGTGGCCAAACAAACTCGTAACAACCCACAACAGAAAGTGGTTGCGCAACGGCCACCGTTATGCCGCGCCTTGCCGCCAGAACGCGGCAGATCTGGGGCCGTTGAGCCCCAGATTTTGCGCCAACAGACTGGGTTCTGGATCCTTCTCCTGGGGGCTATAAATACCTGCACCTGGCCTGCGAGCAGAGACTGAACAGAAAGAGGAGGAGATTAGAGATTAGTTGCATGTATTAGGTTTTCTTTATGTTGTAGTCCTCCTTCCTCTTCTTCCCTAGATTTCATTGCAAGAGAGAGATTGTAAGAGAGAGAAAGCTTGTATCATCAAGGAGTGACAACTTGAAGCAATACAAGGATTGATCCATTCTCTTCAATTCTACTCGAGCTTGATTCTAGTTTACTTGCTTTCTTTACTTGCTTTCTTTTACTTCATGTTTTGCTTTGTTTTGTTATGGCTTGTAGCTAACTCTTTCTCTATGTACTAGCTAACCACTAGCCTTGCCATCTTCACCAACTCATGGGTAATCGCTTTACTTCATCTTGCAAGTTGGATGGTCTTCTCTTCTCCGATGGGTTAAACCACTCATTCGACAAGTGAGAAAGTAATTAGATCAACACGCAAGACGAAACCTACGCCGATGGAGTGACAACATGAGGCACGCTTTCACTATCACGGAGTTTGGTAAGCTTGGTAAGGTAGCTAGGTAAGCTAGTCATGGTTTGATTCTTTCCAAGCAATTCTATTCTTGATCTCTTTCCAATTCTCATCATGAACAATTCTTCCACTTCTTGCATTTCTTGTTCCATGTGTTATCTATTCTTTTAAGCAAAGAAGACACTTCGTTTACTCTTCTCACAACGATTCGTAACGCTTCTATCGCTAGCTCTCCCTGAGGTTCGACACGGTATAGCTCTACGCTATAACGGAGACAAGAAAAGGTTGTATTGAACTTTATAAATATATAGCACCAAGGTAAATTCTAAACAACATTTACATACACCTTCCCGCAGTCGACCGGACCAGATAGCCTTGCTCTCTGTATCTGGGAGGTCGAACGTCCGGTCGACCGGAACAGAGAGTCTGCTCTCTGTATCTGGGCGGTCGACCGAGTTTGCCCAACGGTCAAAAATATGACCGTTGGCAGTCGACCGGCCGGTCAACCGCCAAGCCTGTCAGGCTGCCAGGTCAGCCTAACGGCTAGTTTTCTGTTGGCCTATATAAACCCCATTCCTTTGGATTTTGGCTAAGTTTTCAAGAGCTAAAATTTCTCTCTATTCTTGGTATTTTTAAGAAGTTTTCAAAAGAGTTTAAGTGCCAAAAAGATTCATCTATTTGTTTTAAGTGTTTTATTTATTTCAAAGAAATTAGGGTTTTGGGAAATAGTTTTTGATTTAATATTTCCATATTATTTTGGTGTTTTCCCAAGAGAATTTCTTTGTTCAAAACACTTTTTTTTTTCATACTTGAACTATCATCTATCCTATTCTATTAGGATCTTTTATTTGTGGAAAAGAGAGATTGTTTGAGATTGTTTGAGCCTCAAAGTTGTAAACACACTTGCTTTTGTTGTATCCCTCTTTGGTAGATGTTTATCGGGTGATTAGTTTGCTCCCTCTAGTGAGAGGTGGAGTTTGGTTGTATCCCTCTTCGGTAGAGGTATTTGTGGTTGTTTGGCTACGGGCCTACCCCTCGTTGTGAGGTGGTGTTTGAGAGAGGAGTTCAGTACTCCCTTGTTGTAAAAATCCTTCTCGGTGAAGGTTCCCTCGGTGGGAGTCCTCGGTGGACGTGATAGTGGATTAGAAATCCTTCTCGGTGAAGGCGGGGACGTAGAGCTAGGGGCTCGAACCTCGAAACATATCTTTGTATTTGCGTTTGATCCATTGTCTCTCTAACTCTCTCTCTTTACTTTGTGCAAAGCATCATTCATTTCATATCATTCATATTTGCTTGTGCCTTGCATTGATTCATATTGCTATATCATCTTATATGCTTGGTTGTTTGTGTGCCTCACTTGTACCTAACCAACAAGAGCTTCACATAGCACCTCAACCCATATCTAGGGGAATCAAGAGGAGTTAGTCCAGAGCCCTTCACGGGAAATTCGGCTACACTTGTTGGCTGTACTAAGTGTGATTGCAAAATTGTTTTAAGCTTCCGCATTTAGCGCATTTAGTTTCTAGATTAGCATTATCACCTATTCACCCCCCCTCTAGGTGTTTTTCAATTGGTATCAGAGCCTACGCTCCTGATACTTAGGCTTAACATCCTAAGAGTGAGATCCTTGTTTAGCTAATCTACATTTGCATTTGTTTGCTTGCACACATATAGTTTGCACTCATGGATAGCCCCTCCTATGTTTGATATCTCTAGACTTGAGGTTTGGAAGGTTATGATGAGTTGTTACTTAAAGACCCTAGATTTGCATGTTTTTCTTGCCGCTATCAAGAAATACTATCTTGGTGACCGCAATCATATAGGGGCCAATGCACAAGCCCTTGAGGCCATTAGAAGCACGCTTTCTAAAGAATATCTTATGCATGTTTCTAACATTGATTCCGCCTTTGCAGTGTGGAACATTTTGACAACCACCACCACCTCCAAGCTTCAATTGCAAATCCAACCGGAGGAAGAATCTAGTGGAGATGAATCCGAGCCACAACAATGCTATATGATCCAAGGGAATGACTCCCTTGAGGTACAATCGGAATCTCAACTAGATAATGATGATGCTAGTTCTTCATGTAATGATTTTGTTGATCCCCATGCTTTGAATGAAGAACTTTCCATTGTGTGTGAAAAATTGATTGAAAAATATAATTTGTTGAAAAAGAAGACCTTTGCTTTAAAAAAGAAAATGAAAAATTGTCTTCTAAACTTGACAAGGTTTTGCAAGAGAAGGTTGAGGTTTATAATGAAAGGGATTCATTGAGATCTCAACTTAATTTTGTACTAAAAGAAAATGAAGTTTTAAAACCTAAAAATAATTGTGAAACAATTTGAAAAATAATGATGTTTTGTCTTCGAAAGTTGAAGTTGTTTTAAGAGAAAATGATTCTTTGAAAAGAGAAATTGATTTCATTTCAAAAGAATTAGAAATTTATTTAAATAAAAATAAATCTTTGAAAAATGATATTGTTTCTCATGTTTGCCATGCTTCACCTATAACACCTATTGCATGCCACACTTCTTCCTTGATTAACAATGATATATCCATGCTTAAGAAGAGTGTTGATTGTTTGGGCTCCACTTTGAGCCAATGTGTAGTAGGGCATACACGTTTGGAATCTTTGTTTCGAAAGAAACAAGTTCCATCTATGCATGTACACCATCCACGGTATACACATGCTCCTCACGGACACACTCATCACATGTATGCTCATGTGTACACTTGTACACATTGTGGACGAAAGGGCCACCTTGCTAAATTTGCTTTGATAAAATACATGATGTTAATTTAGCAAATAAATTTGTTTGGGTTAGAGAAGGGACTAACCCCCATGGACCCAATAAGATGTGGGTACCAAAGACCACCCCTCGTATGTTTGATGTAGGTGTGGGCTCTCACATGACGTGAGAGTTGCCGTACCTTGGAGTGGATGCGTTCCCTGCTTAAAGGAAACATTTGGATGCATCACTTTCAAGGGATGTTTGGTGGAGAGGACCACCATGTTTTGGAGACAATGAGAGTTACCTTCTAGGTTTTGGTAACGATTCCTAACTCCTATTTATTGTTTACATGCTTTCCATTCTATTCATTATAGCATGTTTCATTGTTTTGATTAGTATGTAAATGCCATGATTATTAGACTCTTGACATGCATGTATAGCCTTTGAGACACCCATGTTTAATATGGATCATTATTTTAGTGTTCTCACCTTGTTTAGCTATCATGTTTATCATAGTTCTAATAACATGAGGATTTACATAGTAATCATGTTTATGTTTATCATGATGATTTTTATCTTGTTTTTGATGCTTAATGTTTTGAATATATGTTTAAATGTTAGTTTTTATTAAAACTAGGTATATACTTGTGCATATAGTGGGTCACAAATAAATCTATATATGTTTGTGCTTGAATGCTTATTTGAACCATTAGATGTGCTAGTATAGTCTAGTTTTGATGATCCATGCATTTTAAACTTGTATTCCCATTTTGGATTTGTTTTATGATTTCTTGTTTAACTTCATGTATATGTCCATTTTATCCAAATTATTGTTATACGTATACATCCTTTGAGCCACGTGCCTTCATGCATATACATTTGTAGACTCGTAATGTTTTGGATATGTATGTATGCTTTAGTTTGTATTTGACATATATATACCTTGAAGATTAAATAAGTTTTGATGATTTTCATGTTTCAAGGAATATTAAGCTTAATGTCAATTTCATGATTATAATCTTCACATCTTATTTGTACACTCACATTTATTGTTTACTCATGTTTTATTTTCATGAGTCATATTTATGCTTAATTGACCTTGAGTGTTGGATATCATGTGGATTTCTTGTTTCATGAAAATATCATTTTGTTTTATTCCTTGCTTGAAGGATTCCGTACTAGTTTATAAAGTTTTTCTTATAACTAGTTCGTATTCTTCATTTGGTAGTGATTTTCAAACATTCAATATTTTCAAATCTATTTTTGAAAACCCCTACTTTCTACGGGCGGATGGATGGGCGATCATGTTCATGTATGCTTTAAAATGAAAATCATTTAAAACTTGACCATGATTGGGAGGATAGGTTATATGAGATATACATTTGATATTATTGTTGTTTCAATTGGTATCATTGAATTCTTTCAATTGGTATCAATCTTGACATTTTCTTGTATACTCATATATTTTTATGTATGTATGCTTTTAATTCAAATAGTATCAATTTCGATTGGTATCTAATTTTTCATACATATATATATTTTGTTTATGCTTAAGCTTGAGTTTAAAATGTATATCATGTTTCAATTGATTAGTTTTCAATTGGTATCCTTAAACAAGCTTATGCATGTTTTTAGTTGGTTTTTCATAAAGGGGGAGAAAACTCATATTTTAGTTTTCAATTGGTATTTTGTTCCCTTACTTTATGATAGAAAATAATAATTTCAATTGATATCATATGTTTAAAATGAACAATTATTTCAATTGGTATCAAGATATTTTTTTTTATTGATATCAAGAGGAACTTCATTGACATATCTTTAATTGGTATCAATTATGTTTAAAGTCACCCCTTATTGACTTTGTTTTTGTTTTAGACAAAAAGGGGGAGAACATTGTTTTTTATTGTTTTTGACCATTTTGTTGATTCTTTGTTTCGAACAAAATGGGGAGAAAAATTTATTGTTTTGATTTTTACCCCTTTGTTGATGATTGACAAAAAGGGAGAGAAAGATATGAGTTTTATATGCATACTTATGTTTTTGCATATATTAAGTTTAAAAGGTTCTAGACAAACTTTATTGTTTATGCATATCTATGCATGTTTCATGTTTCATGTTCATTGCATATTTATGTTTATTTGTTTATGCATGAGTTAAGGGGGAGCTTCTTTGAAGCTTAACTTTAATCCATGCATATATAACTCCATGAGTTTTGTCATCATCAAAAAGGGGGAGATTGTTGGCCGGAGGCCTTCCTCTCTAGTTTTGATGATGATTAACTCATGTAGTTATGTTTACTAATAATCTTGTGATTTTAGTTTCAAATCATTAAGTAAGATATTAGTTGGTGATTGCTTCAAAAAGAGGAGTTTGGAAGCCTTCACTTGGTGATTCCTGAGCCCAGCGTCAAGATCATTCATAACCATGCTCGTTGGATCACGGAGTTTGGACCGAGTCGACTTGAAGATGAAGATCGTCAAGAAGACTTAGGTATCATAGAGTTTAGTGTGTTTAGATCCATTTGTAAAGATAAGTATAGTTGATTTGCTCAAGTGCACAACACACACGTTTTGGTTTTGATATCGGTTTTCATGAATAGATTGATCAAAACAAGTTTACTTTGTTTTCATGTATATTAGATATGTTCTATTTATACATTCATGCTTAAACTTCATAACAAACTTATTTTGACTATCCTATTCATGCATTGAAAAATACAAGTTTGATAAAACACAAGTTTTAGTTTTTGGTAAAAATGATAAGACACAAAAATAGTTCATATTGATTGATATTTGAGGTAAACTTTTTATCACTTGTTTATATATCAATGCAAAATAATAAAACTATTTTTGGGTATTTTTAGAAGAGTTAAAAGAATTTCTATATATTATTTTTTACCCAGGTTTCTGACCCAGGCTGTGGCTGACAGGCCAGGTCGGTCGACCGCACCATGGGGCCGGTCGACCGTTGCGGTCGACCGACGTGCACAGACTTGTGCACGTCTGGCAGACACGGGCCCGGTCGACCGGGCGGGAGAGCCTTGCTCTCTGTATCTGGGCAGTCGACCGTCCCGGTCGACCAGAACAGAGAGTCTGCTCTCTGTATCTGGGCGGTCGACCGGGCGGTTGACCGAGTTTACCCAACGGTCAAAAATATGACCGTTGGCGGTCGACCGGCCGGTCGACCGTCAAGCCTGTCAGGCTGCCAGGTCAGCCTAACAGCTAGTTTCTGTTTGGCCTATATAAACCCCATTCCTTTGGGATTTTGGCTAAGTTTTCAAGAGCTAAAATTTCTCTCTATTCTTGGTGTTTTTAAGAAGTTTTCAAAAGAGTTTAAGTGCCAAAAAGATTCATCTATTTGTTTTAAGTGTTTTGTTTATTTCAAAGAAATTAGGGTTTTGGGAAATAGTTTTGATTTAATATTTCCATATTTATTTTGGTGTTTTCCCAAGAGAATTTCTTTGTTCAAAACACTTTGTTTTTTCACACTTGAGCTATCATCTATCCTATTCTATTAGGATCTTTTGTTTGTGGAAAAGAGAGATTGTTTGAGGTTGTTTGAGCCTCTAAGTTGTAAACACCCTTGCTTTTGTTGTATCCCTCTTTGGTAGAGGTTGATCGGGTGATTGGTTTGCTCCCTCTAGTGAGAGGTGGAGTTTGGTTGTATCCCTCTTCGGTAGAGGTATTTGTGGTTGTTTGGCTACGGGCCTACCCCTCGGTTGTGAGGTGGTGTTTGAGAGAGGAGTTCAGTACTCCCTTGTTGTAAAAATCCTTCTCGGTGAAGGTTCCCTCGGTGGGAGTCCTTGGTGGACGTGATAGTTGATTAGAAATCCTTCTCGGTGAAGGCGGGGACGTAGAGCTAGGGGCTCGAACCTCGAAACATATCTTTGTGTTTGCGTTTGATCCATTGTCTCTCTAACTCTCTCTCTTTACTTTGTGCAAAGCATCATTCATTTCATATCATTCATATTTGCTTGTGCCTTGCATTGATTCATATTGCTATATCATCTTATATGCTTGGTTGTTTGTGTGCCTCACTTGTACCTAACCAACAAGAGCTTCACATAGCACCTCAACCCATATCTAGGGGAATCAAGAGGAGTTAGTCCAGAGCCCTTCACGGGGAATTCGGCTACACTTGTTGGCTGTACTAAGTGTGATTGCAAAATTGTTTTAAGCTTCCGCATTTAGCGCATTTAGTTTCTAGATTAGCATTATCATCTATTCACCCCCCCTCTAGGTGTTTTCAAGATCTTCAATCAAGTGAAAATAAATGTGCCATTTCTTGATACCATCCAACAACTCCCATCCTATGCAAATTTTTTTAAGGACATGTGCACCAAAAAGAGAAGGACTAATGTTCTCAAGAAAGTCTTCTTAGTCACTAGTATTAGTGAGCTACTGTCAAATCTGATCCCTGTCAAGTACAAGAATCTGGGTTGTCCTACCATTGCCTGCACTATAGGACAAGCCGAGATTATTCGTGCACTTCCTGACTTGGGGGCAAGTATCAATTTGTTCCCCTTCTCGGTTCATCAACAACTCGAGTTGAACGATCTTAGTCCAACTCGAGTCACAATCCAACTGGCTGACCATTCAGTGAAAGTTCTCAAGGGGAAATTAATGATGTCCTTATCCGGGTCGATGAGTTTATCTATCCCGTTGATTTCATAGATCTTGAGACACAACCTGTGTCCAATTCTAGGGCTCAAACTCCTGTTATCATAGGGCACCCATTCCTTGCTACTGCCAACGCTATTATCAACTGTAGGATGGGTCCATGTGTTTAATCTTTGAGAACATGACTAGAGAAGTTAATATCTTCAACTTAGGAAAGCAGCCCCGTGATGTTGAGGATCAAACATTTGAAGTCAACCTCATTGAGAACTTGACAAGTGAACATAGAGAAAAATTAGAATTAGAAACTGATTGTGACCTCGAGTTAGAGTCTGAAGACTTTAACCTTGATCAGATTGTCGAGTCTGCTGTGAATTGGGTCTCGAACCCTATTTCATCAAATGTGTAGCTAATAAATTTGACTCCTCCTTCCAGTGAGCCTTCCCTTTCCTTATAATTGAAAGTCTTACTTGCGCATCTCAAGTACGTCTATCTAGGCGAATAAGAGACCTTTCCTATCATAATTGCTTCCCATTTAAATGATGGATTCACATGGTTAACTTATACTTAAAAGTTATGCTTAAGGCCTTCTCAATTAAAGAAGATAAGCCAATCTTGATATTATCTATAGCAATAATTTTACCCTTTGAGTCATCTCTGAAGGTGACGGTGTCATCTTCATGACACCTTGATAGAATTGTAAAGTTGTTGATATTTCAAGTCATGTGCCTTGAGCAACCATTATCAAGGTACCACCGTTCTCTACGTCTTGGAGCCTTGGTGTGTACCTATATCATTTAAAATAGATGTTGACTTTGATACCCAAACTTTCTTGAGTCTTAAAATGTTAGTTTTTCGAACCCATACATGACTTTGATGCATTTAACTTGTCATAACAAAAATTGGACAAGTGATCATTTCGACCATAATAGGTGCATGTATACACCCTGGTATATAAAATTGCATGATGTATTTGAGTATGAAGAGCATGAGCATGTGTAGTGTAATGAGCATGTGATTGTGCTTGTGTGTGAGCATGATGGTGAGTGTGAGAAATATGATGAGTGTGTGATTTTCTTTGAGTTTGCCTCTTTGGAAACATGATTTCTAATTTAGCTTTGTCAAAATTCACATTTTTTCAAAACATTACTCAAAGTATTAATTTTATTTTTCAAAGTAAAAATCTCATTTTCATCAATAATTGAAAATTTAGCTTTGCAAGAAATTTTGTGTGCATCAAAATCATTTTGTGTCTTTTGAAGAGTAGAAGATAAATCTCTCTTTTTTTAGAAATAACAATTAGTTGATTTTGAAGAAGTTCATTTTCTTTATTCATTTTTAAATACTTCTTTTTGAGAAAATCATAGTTGTTGGAAAGTTCTTCAAATGCTTCAACCAATTCATCCATTGATAACTTCATTCATCAAGAGTAGATTCGGGAGTTACTATGGGTGTGTTCTCATTTATCATGAAACACACATGTGCCGTGTCCACCTCTTCTTTGGATTTGCTTTATAAATCACATATTGCTTTCAAGGCCTTCTTTTTGTATGGCTTCTTGGAGGTTGTAGGCTGGCCTTTGGTCTCCAGGTAATCAACAATAACACGTCCGGGTTTTCTACAATTGTAGCAAACAATCTTCTGGTCCTCTTTCTCTTGTCATTTTTTTTGTTTGTTGAACTTGTCGTTGTTGTACATATTCTTTACATTCTTCATAAGGAAGGACATATCTTCATCATCTTCTTGGTCATCTTCTTCTTCGTCAGGATGGTAGAAGTAGATTTGAAGATAAGAGTCTTCTTCTTTTGGGGTGGCTTCTCCTCTCTAGCTTCTTTTTCATCTTATGAGTTTTTAGATTCTTAATGAGACCAATAAGCTCCATCTCTTCCTTATTATTGAACTCCTTCAATATAGTAGATTTGACCTCTCAAGATGGTGGAAGAGCATGAATAACCTTCCTCACCTTTTGGTCATTATCAATTTCATTAACTAAAGAAGCAAGATTGTGATTTTAGTAAACTTGGTAAGCATGTCATCAATAGATTCATTCTCATTCATCGAAAAAATTTCATATTGGGAACGCAAGAAATCAATTTTTGGCTCTTGACTTGTGATGTCCCCTCGTGTGTGACAACGAAGTGTGATCAAATCTCGTGGGCAGATTTGCAATGAATTACCCTAGATATGTTATCATCATTCAAGACTTGAAGTAGGTATAATGTGCCTTAGAATTAGCATCAAACTCTTTGGTGACAATCTCGGACCAAGTGTCCTCATTACTCTCGGGTACACTAAAGGGTCTGGTCACCGCCTTTGCAACCCGACTTCCCGGGGATTACAAGAATACGGTCATCTTAACTTTCCATATGGAAAAGCTAAGACCATTAAACTTAGGTGGAGTCTTGATTTTTTTCAGCCATGGATACTAGTGAAATATCAAGCAAATGATACAAATTAGTGAGTGATTAACAAGAGGATCTCTCTAAGATGGTTAAACCATAAACTAGAGTTCAAGACTCTGATGCAAATTGAAAGTACACGTAGAGGCGGTGAATAAGTATATTGCTAATCAACTACAGAAATACAATAATTAAAATGAATAATGCAAACGGTCAGCTCAAATCAAGAAGTGAAGCCGGATTCTTAATTAAGGGCTCTAAAACTTCTCCTCTATATTCCTTAAATTAGGAGTTGAGGTGCTCAATTGCCTTCTTGATTTATAGAGGAAAATCTGAAAGTATGAATGATGTAAGAGATAAATGCAAGTGCGATGAAAGTAAAATCACAAGTTAGGTAAGATCGAGAGAGAAAGCAATCGCAAACACAAGAGATTTATTTCGAGGTTCAAGCACCAAGCTCTACGTCTCGCCTTCACCGCGTGAAGGATTTCAACTATCCACAAAGAAACTTCTGCGAAGAAATTATAAGATCTACACAAGATTCAGAGTATACAACTCTAATTATCAATTCTCTGCACAAGAGGTAGCACAAAGCTAATGAAGTTTATAAGCTCTTGGTGACCAAAAAGATCACAAACCCTCTCTTTTTACAACTTCCTAAATTATAGAATATGAAATGAAGCTCAAGAATTTTATAAGAGAGAAAATTCAGTTGAAATGTATGAACTTTAGAGCTAAAAACTTGTAAAAATTGATTTGAAAATGAGAGCTCTTGAAACTTGAAAACTAAAGATTTTTCTCTTTTAATAAACTTGAATCTTTTAATTTAAACTTGAAAAACTTGTTCTTAATCCTCTAAAGTGACCCATATAGGCAATGGGTAAAAGTTATTAGAGGAGTGAAACAAGGTCTTAAAAGAGTGAGTGGACCCTAAAAAAGAAAAAAAAAAACCTGCTAGAGAAAAGATCCAGCAGATTTAAAAACTAGCCATTAGTATAGCAGTGACAGCCTCACAATCGATCAGTTGGTTGACCATAAGGCTAAGTTTAAAAATAGCTGTTGGAAGTCGATCGACCGCGGGTCGACCGATCCCCTCAACAATAAGTTGGGATCAAAAACATTTGTCAGTCGGTTGATCGGTCGGTCAATTGAACCTCCAATAGAAACTTGGGTTCTTGAAAACTTGTCAGTTAGTCGACTGCCCTGTCAATTGAAGCCAAACTTTTGTACTACCTAGGTTGGCAGTCGACTGGTCAGTTGGCCGGTCGGTCGACCGGTCAGTCGGCCAACAAACATTGACTGTCCACAAACAGGACCGCCTGGTCGATCGGCAGCTATGCAGTTCCAATGCACATTGGACGGTCGACCGACCTAGCCCAAAACTAATTTTAAGATAGTTTTTGAAATAGAACTTATTTTAAAATATTTTGTATATGTTTAAAATATGTTTTGGCAACACATAGGCTCTAATGTACATGTTTGAAATTGGATATAGAAATTTAGAAACTATTGAACATGTATCAAAACCAATTTTGTGAAATACCAAAATCCAAAATCTAGATATGAAATCTTGTTTTATGTGTGTGTCTTCTTGAGCATCAAATCTACATCCTACACTCAACTATTTTCTTACATAGGTTCTACATATCTTCAATCAATCTCGAGTGGGCTTCTCCAAGAATCAATCTTGATCGTCCGAGTTTGAATCCCATCCTTGAGAGAACTTGGACTCAACACCTTTCTTTTGAGGAAAAATGAAACTAAATTTTCTTTGAACCTGAAAAATTTGAACACTTGAACTTGATTAGTACCTCATAACTCTGAGTTTTATAATCATTAAAATAAGAGACCATGATTGTAACCTTGGGCCAGCACAAAACAAACTATCTTCTAAGCTTATGGATCCAGAGTTTTTTTCTAAACCATGCTTTATAGGAAACTTAAAATTCGACAATATTTTATGTGATCTTGGCAAGTATAAATTTAATGTCTCTCTCTATTTCAGGGCATTAGGTTTGGGATAACCAAAGTCGACCACCGTCTCACTCCAATTGGCAGATAGATCGGTAAAGTACCTGCATGGTGTTATTGGAGATGTGCTCATTAAAGTCGACAAGTTCTATTTTCCTGCCAATTTCTTTGTATTATACATGGAGGAAGATCATAACGTTCCCCTCATCTTAGGCCGACCTTTTCTAGCCACAGGAAGAACTTTGATTGACGTGAAAAAAAAGAGAACTCATCCTTTGGGTGTAACATGAGTAAGTTACTTTCAAAGTTTTAAAGCCACGCCACAATCGTTGAGTATCAGTGTTTTCAAATAGACATCAAGAACAAGTAGTTAAAGCACAAAAAGAGGAGCCGAAAAAGAAGCCGAGAAAAGTGCTCAAGTCTAACAAATCTGAAAGTATAAAGTAGAGAAGCAAAATTTCTACGTAAAAGCTGCACCGCCGAACCAAATATGAAAGAAAGTCCAAAATATTACAAAGAACAACTCGAGGCACACACATTTATACACGAGCCTCCATGAAGATCAGAGAAAGTCTAGTTAATGACTATAACTTAAAAACGCTTCTTGGGAGACAACTCAAGTTTTCTAATCTCTCATTTATTTTGAGTTTATTTTAATTTTTCTTACTTTATATTATTTTGATCTGTACCAGGTACCTCAACCAAAATCGAATTCAAAATCAGATCTACAGGATGAACTATCAAGATAAGAGAAACAAGTGAGCCAAAATCAAAGATCAGCTGTGTCAAAAGGTCGGCTAGGCAGCCGACATGTCTGCTGGACAATCGAAAATTTTAGGATCTAAACTCTGAAATTTGCTCAAATGATTTCTTTCTAATTAATGTTTAAGATTTTCTATTTATTTTATGGACAAGGGTAATTTTTGATAGATAATTTTTTTATGATTGTTTAAAATTCAAAAAATAAATTGGTCTTTGGGGAGATGGTATTTATTTGTGATGTGTTACTAATCTATCTTGCTTTGTATAAGGACATGCCAATGTTTAAGTACGAGGGAGAGGTCGCGGATTTTTTCCTTTTTCTTTTCTTTATTTTTAGGTTAAATTTTTTATGTTTTTAGAATTTTTCTGGATTTTTATTTTTTTTTCTAACTGAAAAATTTAACTAAAATTGAGTAAGTTTATCTAGATTTAAGATATTTAGTGACCATATAGTTTGAATTGGATAATTTCTTAATTCTTTGAAAAGAGATGAAAAATCTGAAAAATTGACTGCCATCTAAAATTTATCGACGTGATTATGCATCTTTCACACATTTACACATTGGTTTAAACTTGAAAAAAACTAGGATTATTTAATGCTTAAAAAAACTTAAATTATTGACTAGCTAGATACTTTTGCCTTAAGAAGTCTTGGTATTTACGTGAAAGATAGTTAAGTAAGTGAAAAAAATGTATTTACAAGTCTAAAAATCAATTAGTTAGTTATCTTAGCCTCAAGAAGTCTTGATATTTATACAAAGAGAATTGAATGAGTTATATGTACTAACAAAAAAAAAAGAAAGAAGTGCTTAAATGACAATGAAGTGGTAATGCTTCAAAACTTCTATATAGTAAAAATATATTTAAGTATAAAAATTTGAATTAAAGTCTTAAGAGCTATCATACGTTCACAAAGATGCATAAGATCGGAAAACTTAAAAAGGATGGTGGGTTATACTAGGATTTGAAGTCTCTAAGATAAGAAGATGGGATTTCTTGATAGGAGATTGAACTTGAAGATGATTGCTTATGAAAACTATTGAACTTATATACTAGCAAAGCTTATTGACCAAAAAATATTTTCTTTTTTTATTCTTATTTCTTCCCTTTCTTTATTTTCAGTTATCCTTATTTTTTATCCTTATTTTCTTAATCTTTATATATTCTTATCACCAAATTTTGTGGGTATATTCACTACAAACTCTCACGAGATAACACTCGTCCACTAGGGGTAACTTAAGGGTTTAACGACTTGTTGAACGTGCAAAGTGGAATCGTAATTCCTACGAAAGTAAGTTAGAATTTTTTTCTTTTATTTTTAGGACTTTTAATTTTTTTCTTTTTAGATTAGGATTTTCCTCGAGGAAGAAATTTTAGTTTTTTCAGAGCTAGCAAAAGTTAGGTATGGGGGTGTGATAATTGTGATTATTATATATATTTTTACCACTTTTATACCTATTTTGTTACACATTTATTTTGCATGGGTGTTTTTGTTAATTTTTTGCAGAAATTAGATCAAGAGCACAAATTAAAGAAAAGAGGTGAAAAAGAGAAAAATTAATATTAAAGAGATGATTACAGCAGTATTTTTCGAGATCCAGACATCCAGGGACATATAAAGGACTTGCCAACAGAGACTACACAACATATAGAAGAGGATCCCAAAATTTTAGGGTCAAAAGTTAAAACCAAACAGCTGGCCAACCATTTACTGTTCAACAGAGACCAAAGCAGACTCAAATTTGGATCAAGCTGGACATAGTTTAGTATTTTGATCATAACTTTTGCTAATCCGATGATTTAAGATGTTATGGAAAGATAGTTGAAAGAACTACAACATTTTCTACTTTAGTCATTTGTACCCAATATTCAGCAATCAATGCCAGATGACTGTAATCCAATTCAGAATTGAATTCCCACATCGAGTTGAAGTTGGATTAGAAGTCTTAATGTGTTCCTTACTGTAATTAGCTCTGAAGTCTATATAAAAGTCTGCAATCACTTGTAATTGTATCATTTTTTCATAGAAATAAACTTTATATTAGATTTCAGTTTCTTAATAAAGTATTGGCTTTTAAAGAAGAAATTATGTGAATGGCGAGAAGGCAATACCTAGAGTTCATCGAAATTGGTTTTTTCTAATCTCTTTCTTTTTCTATTTTATATTTCATGAAGTTCATATTATTTACCATGTTTTGCATCTCTTCTAATATGAACTAATTCTCCATAATTAGGACATTGATATAGGTTAAATATTACGACGATATAAACTTTTTGCTTTGTGCTATTCTACTATTTTTGTTCTTCAAATTTAATCTTTTGCATGTTAAGTTTTTATTCTCAAGTTTTTTGCTAGAAATTGGTGGCCAACAATTTCATGGATGGTTAGGCTTTAGGCCAAAAGGAGATAACCAAGCATAGCATCATAGAACAGAAACTATAACTTGATACATTGAGGCAGAAACGTTGTACAATTTCTGAGAAAGATCCACTGTACTTAATGTTTCTTCAACTTGTAAATCTACTAGATCGAAAGATTGTAAGTTCTTGAATTAGAGGATAGAAATAGTGTTGCTCAAAAGAGAATATAAGTTAGGATACAGACTGTTGAATTTTAACATGGGTAGTAGGAATTCACTAGCACAAATACAATTTTATATCTGATTATATTTGTCAAAATAAATTGCCATAGGACTTTTCTCTTATAAAGCTAACATTTTTTGTTTCTTGCTAAATAGTTTATTCTTAATCATCTCCTTAAACAATTATTCAAGTAAAACTAGGACTAATTAGTTTGATACTCAGTTAGACATCAATCCTCGTAAGAATGATACTCTACTCACTCTTTATTACTTTTAAATTATTGGTGCACTTACCAAATCGTACATTGATTAGTTTCAAAATTGCATATTTCATAACACATCCTCACATTTATTCTATATAAAATTCTGTTAATAATACCTTTCTTCAATGTTTCTAGGTCTATGGCATGAATAAAGAAGAATCCCAAAAATCCCATTTATTTAGTGATTTCTAGAGCCTAAAGGTAGCCATTGACTTTGGAAGCTAAATCTGTCAAAACATGGTGCAGATATCAAAGAACCAACAGAGGTATAAGAAGTAGTATGTAGCAGAAAGCTGCACACCCTGGCGCTACACGTGCGACACCAGTATGGCAGTGGAAACACGGCCATACTGCGGAGCCACGCGTCGATCTTCGACACGTGACCCCGTATGCCTTCTTGGTTCTTTCCTTTGCCTATCAATACCCTGTATTGGCCAGATTTCTAGAGAGGAGAGATTGTAGTGTAGTTTTTTTTTTTCTTTTTAGGGTAGTTTTAGTTCTTTTCTTCTTTCTTTTATTTTTCTTTTCTTTTGTAGATCATGTAATAGGGAAGATAGTGAATCATAGGATAGAAGAAAAAGTTTTGTAAT
The DNA here is from genome assembly GCA_038442645.1 of Agave tequilana. Classification (NCBI taxonomy): domain Eukaryota; kingdom Viridiplantae; phylum Streptophyta; class Magnoliopsida; order Asparagales; family Asparagaceae; genus Agave; species Agave tequilana. The sequence goes on along the minus strand of JAVJIF010018873.1, from coordinate 49,713 downwards.
GGAGGGTAACACTCTATTAAAGGTTCCTTTTAATCTCTATTTGTTTTTTCTCTAACTTCTTATATGTTTAGCTAACTTTTCTCTCATTGCAACTAACTACTAACCACTAACTATGCTAACTCCTTACTTGATAATCCACACGAATCTAATAGAGTCTACTTGGCCTTGCTCTTGCAAGAGCCATTGATGGCTCATGATGATAGATTCTAACACTCTAATATCAACTCTCTAACAAGTTAACATTACTTTATTCTATGCTTGCTCTAGTGTAGTTTAATAGTTTAATTGTAACTTGCTTTTGTTTATTGAGTTTAAATGTGAAAGTAATTTTATAGGTCATGCTTTGAAAATCTCTTGAACCAAAAACTAGTGATGACCAATGATACATGTATGGCAACTATCACTAAAAGGTTAGCATGTCAGTGGAGCCATTAGTAGTTAGTAGCCACGAGTTTTCTTATATCTCTTTATTAGTAGTTAGTAGCCATGAGTTTTCTTATATCTCTTTTTATCTTTTTTTATCTTGTTTCAAAAAACTCAAAATTTATAACAACTTTTTTATGTTTTCCACTTCTTTGTTTACACTTTTTGTTTTTTATTTTCTTTTGATTCTTTAAAATAGTGAAGAACACTTAAAACCCACGTGAATCGACCGTTAATGCTTCTATCGTCCCCCGTCCTTGTGGATTCGTACCGTTAGCCTCTATGCTATATAACGGAAGTATCGAGCAAGCCACAACATACACACTTTCAGTTCTAATTTTAAAACGACATTTTTCGTGCATGATTTCACTCCGATCAAATTTGGTGCCGTTGCCGAGGATAGGAACGGTTTGATTTCACATTTTTTTAACTTTTCTTCTTTGTTTTTGGTGTGTAGGTCAAAATTTTCTAAAATTTAACATTGCAGAAATCCTCACTTACTTGCATCTCCCTGTTTAAGAAAGCAGGGAGCAAGTGTTTCAAAAATTGCTACGCAAACGCGGATTCCAAGGAGTTTGCGCGGCAAAATTTGAACCTCAAGCCAAAATTTTGTGTGGTTGGGTAAATCTTTATATATTGCTATCTTCTACTGTTAGTTTTTATGTTGATTTACCTAAACACTATAATAAATTAAGAATTAAAATACGGTAATTGAATATTTTAAAATAGTTTAGACATTTGCATCTAGGCACCTATTGATTTCAAGTCCAATATCCTGTATTTTGTTCTTCTTTTGTTGTGATCTAGATCAAGGTATACATATTGCACTGCATAAGTAGGACAAACATGTGGGTGATTTACTCGCTTTTGTGTTCATTCTTGTCTATATTGCACACTTGCACGAATTGAACTTAAGGGCATATCCTGATACAATATAAGGTAGGAGAGTCATTACCCTCTCTTAGCCCAAAAATCATCTCCCAACTCACACAACTCAAGCCTAAATAAAACTTGCTAGATGTTGACCCTAGGGGCTTCTCAGACTCATTTAAGAGATTGACCTAAAGAGAAATTTGTTAGATTTTGACTCTTATCAAATTGGTGTCAAAGGTTGGAGATTGAGGATGAAACCTCAAAGAGCAGTGGTTTAATATAATTGGGCCCGTTGCTCTGGCACGGATACCTCCCACTGGTCTTGCTCCCTACCTGATCGATTAATTTGTGGTCAGATTGCTGATATACCTCCTGTGGATAGTCTAACCTATTAGGAGTTGTCTAGGTCTAAGTCAACCCTAAAATAGGCTTGTTTTTTATTATTTTCCTTTCTTTTGTTTGTTTATTTGCTTTTTCTTTTTTTATTTGTCTTTATTTGTGAAATAGATTTCAACAACAATTCTTTTAATCCTAATATAAATCCATATTTCACCCCGATCTCATTTAACTCGGATATCTCTAACCCAACTATATACAATACGAACCAGCCATATAGGTCGGATTGGGTTTGTCTAACTCAATATGACCCACGCCCCCAGTCTTATGACCATAATTTTCAAAATAATTTTCACTCTTTACAGAATTTATGGGGATTCATCTCCGCCGAGCCAAATTTTCAACCACTTTGTCCACTATCTTCTTTCTTATATTCTACTTTACATACTCCTTTTCCTGAGTCACTAATTGAAGAAAAATTAGAGTTACAAAAGAGTATGAATGTTATGTTAGAGGCCCAAAAATAATTTGAAATCATGACAGCCTCATCATATTCACAGAATTTCCAAACCCCATGTAGTTCTTTTCCAGAACCACTAAAAGAAAAATCATTGTTGGAAAAGACTATGGAATTCTTGCGTGAGTCTGAGTGAGAAACTCAAAATCTGATAGACTCACAATTGCACCACAATTTCCAAAATCAAACCCCATACTCACCTTTTCAAAAAACTCTGATTTCAAAGAGTATGAAAGATATGATTCAGACTCAACATATGGTCATCCAGTCCATCCACGCACAAGAGAGTCAATTGGCCAACACAATTGCATATAAGAATGACGAAACTCGACCTTATCAATCGTTGATCGATTTCAATATCCCTTGACATATTGATGTGACCCAAATATCATATCAATTTTGAAATCAAGATTCAATTCATCATACCAATCTGAACTTGACCAAAATCAAATCCTTGATATTTAGCATGTTATCCATTTTCTGAAATTAACTTGAAGATGAATGTGAACTTGAGCCTCAATTTAGTAATTCGAGTCCGATCCTTGAATCAATATCGACTCCTGTAGTATTACCTAAACTAAGTAACATTCTTGAGCCAACTTTGATTCTCATAATTTCTGAACTTGAATTAATCATTTCACCATTCACATTCCTTCCATAGATGAAAATCAAAATTCAATTTCATCCAATCCATTTGAACTTGCCCAAAATTTTGAAAACCACCTTGACATTTTGGCAAGTTATCCTTTTTTTGAAATTGAGCTGATGCAAGAATGTGATCCTGATCCACAAATTAGTAATTTTATTTCACTTTTTGATTCAATAATGACTCTGGTATCTTTACGAGATTTTTTTTTCATATTTCGGAGTTAACATTGAATCCTTTACACCGTGAAGTTGAGTCACCAATATCTTACGATCACACTTTATTGATGGACAAGTGTGTGGACATTAATTCTTTAGTTTGGACCCCATTTTTGAACCTATTTTGACTCCTGAATCTTGACTTAATCTAAGACAAATTCCCAAGTCGATATTTGTTCATGTTCCATTTGAGCCCAAATCAATCATCTTTCACAACCACACTTCATTGTTGGACAAAGATGTTGAACAAAATAACTCAACAACTATCTTTGAAAAATAAAAATTAGATGGGGATAAGTTTTTAAATAAGATCATTCACTTAATCATTCTGTTAATGGGTTGTATTCTAATGGTCATTGGTGGGTTCCTGCAAATTTAACAATTTTTGGATTGGGCCGCATTTCTAGGACCAATCAGACCACCACCGGAACCACCACCTTGAGATAATTTTTTCTTCCGTATTTATTTCATGCATATACACATTCATGATGCATTGAGGATAATGCATGAGATAAGTATGGGAGAGGGTTTACTAATGTAGTTTGTTTTAAATTTTCTTTCTTTTACACTTCTTTTTAAGAAGTTTTTAGATTTTTCTTTGTATAAAAACCCTTTTTTCTTTTTACAAATTTTTTTGAAATAAGAGAAATAGTTTTTAAGAAAGATAAGGTTATCTTAGGAATTAGGAAGACCTAAAATTATGAATTTTTAAACTGAGTCAAAATAGTAGATCTTGTTTAAATTTTAGGATAAGAAGTAAGATTGAAAAGATAATTTGTTCTTGAATTTTTTGCCTTAGATATATGCACTTCACACTTACACAATTTTAGGGATTGAAACAAAGGCTGAAATGCCATAAAAAATAAAAATAATAAAAAATAATAATAATAATCACTTATTTAAGCTGGGTAATTATGCCTCAGGAAGCATGATTATTCACACCTAAAATGGTGAACAGAAACAAAATAATCCCTTTTACTTTTGTGGCCTTGTTTACTTGAGTCCTTAAACCCATGGGATGTTTTCTAACCTGGTGCCCTAAAACCATCTAGTTTGGGAGTAACCGGCTAAATGCTCACTACCCGGGTAAGCTAGAAAGCCCAAGAAAATTCAGAGAAGAAAATATATATATACACAAATAAATGACATGAAAGTTAGAGTCGATATCCTAAAAATCTTTACAGTTCACAAAGTGCATATTTTTTAAGAGTTTTATGAAAGATCAAAGAATCAATTCAATTTTAAATTCTTACATTTAATAACAAGATTTTGCATTTAGTCTTAGTTTAAGAAAGAATAATTTCTGGTTAACCTATGACCTTGGATCACTTAAATTTTCGTAGAAATATTTCAATTCTTTTCTCTATTTTAAAATGTATTTTCAAATACTAACATTTGATTTCTTTCTTTAAGGATTTTGTGGGTGTAATTCGCTGAAAACTCTCAAGAGACAAAACTCCTCTAGGAGAAACCCAGAGGTTAACAGCTTGTTGCACATGCTTAGTGCAATCATGTCATCTGCGAAAGTGATATAATAATTTTCTTAGTTAGTTTTTTGTTTTGCTCAGGAGATGCAAAAGATAAGTGTAGGGGTTAATAGTTTCCAAAATTACATATTTCATAACATATCTTCACATTTATTCTATATAAAATTTTATTAATAATACCTTTCTTGTATGTTTTTAGGTCCATGACATGAAATGAAGAAGAAGTCCAAAATCTCATTTATTTGATGATTTCTAGAGCCTAAAAGTAGTCATTAACTTTGAAAGTTAGATCTGTCAAAACAGAGTGCAGATATCAAAGAACCAATAGCAGTACAAAGGAGTGGTGTGCAGCAGAAAGCTGCACACCCTGGCACTGCGCCCATGGCGTCAGTATGGCCGCGAAAACACGGACATGGCCGCATTTTCACGCCATACTACAGAGCCACGCGTCGATCTTCGACGCGTGGCCTCGTATGCCTTCCCTGGTGCCCCCTTTTGCATATAAATACCCTGTATTGGCCAGATTTCCAGAGAGGAGAGCTTGTAGGTAGTTTTAGTTCTTTTCTTCTTTCTTTGTTTTTCTTTTCTTTTGTAGATCATGTAATAGGGAAGATAGTTAATCATAGGATAGAAGAAAAAGTTTTTGTAATGGAGGGTAACACTCTATGAAAGATTCTTTTTAGTCTCTATTTATTTTTTTCTCTAACTTCTTACATGTTTAGCTAACTTTTCTCTCATGGTAACTAACTACTAACCACTAACTATGCTAACTCCTTACTTGATAATCCACATGAATCTAATAGTCTCTATTTGACCTTACTCTTGTAAGAGTCGTTGATGGCTCATGATGATGGATTCTATTACTCTAACATCTAACTCTCTAATAAGCTAACATTACTTTATTTCATGCTTACTCTAGTGTAGTTTTGATGGTTTAATTGTAACTTACTCTTGTTTGTTGAGTTTAAATGTGAAAGTGATCTTATGGGTTATGCATTGAAAAGCTCTTGAATTAAGGACTAGTGATGACCAAGGAAACATGTCTGGAAACTATCACTAAGAGGTTAACATGTTAGTAAAGCTATTAGTAGTTAACAACCATGAGTTTTCTTGTATCTCTTTTAATCTTTTCTTTTTATCTTGTTTCAAAAACCCAAAATTAATAACAACTCTTCTTTGTTTCTCACTTCTTTGTTTTCACCGTATTCTTCTCTTTTCACTTTTTGTATTCATTTTCTTTTGATGCTTTAAAACATTGAAGAATACTTATCACATACGTGAATCGACCGTTAATACTTCTATCGCCTCCCGTCTTTATAGATTCGACTCGTTTAGCCTCTATACTATAGCAGAAGTATCAAGAAAGTCAAAACACATTCACTTTCAATTCTAATTCAAAACGAAATATTTCGTGCATGATTTTTCCCCAATCACACATCAGGTCCCGCCATAAACTCAGCTAAAGTTGACCCAAAATTCACTTGAAATTCCTTGTTTCCCAACAATACACATGAACTTTTTTAAAATTAAAGTATTTCTAACTTGATATGAATGTCCATTTTATAATTTATGTCGACCAATTAGATATTTATCTATTTAACTAAGCTACAATAATAGATATATAACTATTTTCAAGAAGAAAAAGTAGAAATAATGAAATATTTAGAAAAAGTTCAATGAAAAATAAAAGGAAAAAAGAAGGAAACAACAAAAATAGAAAAAATATATGAAAAAGAAAATGAAAGAATTTAAAGACAAAAATGAAAGAATTAAGGAAGGGGGGGGGGGGGGGGGGGGGTGGAATTAGATAATACATGGAAGAAAAAAGTTCGGGTTCATCGAGAAAGGGAATCCTAATATGTAGAAAACAAAACCCCAATTTATAGCATGCAACAAGCTAAGATGAGACTAGTTTCTTTGTTCAACTTTGCTACAAATCCTCTATTGTGTTGCACCTTAGTACTTAATATAACAAACTCACGGTGATTAGACACGTGGTTGACGACAATAAAATGATAAGAAATGCAATCGAACTATGCAATCATCTCGAACAATTCCCCTCCATGTGACAATGCCAAACTCCTTTCCCTTTTCTCTTCTTAAATATGTGATTGTAGATTCATTAATGATGAGAAGAAAGTAAGAAAAGAAAGTGGGTTAACATTATTTGGTTTTTAACATAACTCGATTTTTTTTTGTCAAAGTGGTAATAGGTCAGATTCGTTAGAAACCAACAAGATCTAACAAGATCCATCATAAATTGTTAGGATAAATTTGGAGATGCAAACTCACTAACAAAACAACTACTAGAAAATGTAAACAAATTCATATTCGAATACTTGAATCCAATTTTAAGGAATAATAATTTACCAAGTTATCAGATTGTACAACTTTATTGCAGCCCTTAATTATAGTAATTACAGTAAATAGGGACAATAATGGGCCAGTTCAGATTAGGTCAAAAATAGGCCCCAACCGCAAAAAATTTGGTGCCCTAGTTCGAGCTCACAATCTCGATCTTGATCCCTAATTCAGCACTGGCCCTAGCCTCAAGGCTTTGGGGCTGGTTAGGGTCTTCAGATTGGACCTAGAGGTTTTTTAGAAATTTAAAAGCAAAGATAAAAACTATATATTTTTTTCTTGCTTATTTCTCACATTCTTTCGACTTTAACTCATCACGAAAGTTTTTTTATGATTAAGAGTTCTTCTTTAACTTTTAGAATTTTGAAAAATTACAAGATAATAAAATTGTAAGAAAGTGTTGCTATCTAAATCTAGTTCATCAAGTTTGACAGTGCAGCAAGACTAGTTTGGCAACAACACAGTATTAACAAAAAAATATATATTGATAGAAACACTAGTATTTCTTGTCACTGTAAGGTTCGGTGTGCCTTAGTTCTGTCATGCCTCATCTAAGTTCGGTGAGTCTATAATCCTTTGATGCTGATCATTTTGACGTGATTATTTTTGCCGCAAATATATAGTAATAAAATTAATTAGAGAATGAGTACATTTGATATTGGATTTGAACTCGTAATAAGTAGGGCTTAAAGTGGGGCTTCTCAAGAGCCACGTCACATTGATCTTTCTTCAGCAGGAACCCCCAAGGTAAACACCGACCTATTTTTGTCCTAATGGTAATGTAAGGTTTTCTAAACAATATCCAATTAAAAAGTTTGCAACACTCAATTTTTTTCCCCACCCAAATAAGAAAATAGATGTGGTAAGTAAAGTAAATGTCCCTACACGTTAAAGATGTAGTTGGGAGATGACAAATAAATGAGGTTGTTGGGAGGTAGATGGTTCCATTGCCTATAAATAAGCATAATATGGGTGGTGAGATGTAAGTTGATAGAAGTAGAAAAAAAGGAAGGAAAAATTACTCTCTACATTTTATTTGCAAACTTGTTTGTCTCATTCTCTAAATTCTTGGTTTTTATTTTTCTCATTCTTTCAAATTTTATGATACGTTATCAGTGCGAACGCTCTATTTCTATTACAAATCTGAAACTCTATTGGCTCAAGACAAGACAAAAAGTAAATTATCTACCCATTATACTCGTATGCCACCACTACTATATAAAAAAGAGGCTCTATCACGTATTTATAGTAATGTGATGTGATTACGAAATATTATTATTATTTTCTGTTATCATCTAACTTTACTAACTTCTTCATTGATGCTTTAGCGGAATAAATTTCAAGCTACAAATATTAAGTAATATTATATTTATTATTATTTTTATTATTTATGTTGTATAAGCACCCATTGAAAAGTTTACCAAGTAGTGTGGCGTGCCTATATTTATTTCATTATTATATCTGTATAAATACCCACCGAAAGATTTACCGAGTAGAGTAGCGTGCCTATATTATAACTCATAAATAAATATACTGCTATTCATTTATTTTACCATCTTCTTTATTACATCATTCAATTATATAAAATTTAATTTGTTTTTCTTTCTCTTGCAACGGTCATATAATGGTTATAAACGGCTAGTTTTTACTCTATAAATTGGTAAATTCTAAACCTCCATAACTCACTTCTCAATATCTTTTCACCCTCAATTTCTTCATCCTCTCCACAAATTTCAATTAATTTTCACAAAATGTTTAGTTTATTTTTAAAGTTTATTATTGTCCTCATCTTTCTCTTCATTATTATTTTTTTTTGTTGAAGATATGCCTTCAAATAATTTTCAACTTAACCTTGTCCTTGAATTGTTCATTTTTTCTATTTTATTTACTGCTATTATGATTGAAATATAAGTTTAATTGTACTATTTTGTTCTAAAATAATAATATTATGATTCTAGTTATTTTTGTATTTATAGTTATCACCACGTCAAACCTTTCAAAGCTTGAGCTCATTCCACTTTATATCACAAGAAAGAATTATATGTCTTGAATCATTGATATAGAAATGTATCTCGAATCAATAGGTCTCATAGAGATAATTAAAGAAAATAATATTATATCATCGCAAGATAAAGCAAAAAAACGATGATCTTTCTATGTAGACATCTTGATGAGGGTTTAAAATTCAACTACCTCATAGTAAAAAAATTCAAGTGCCTGTAGAAAATCTAAAAGAAAATTTTGATCATCAAAAGTAAGTTGTACTTTCTGCTACCCATGATAAATGGAACGCTTTCCATTTTCATGACTTCAAGAAAGTCAGTTATTATAATTCTGCAATGATCAGAATAATCTCGTAACTGAAATTCTGTAGGGTCACATATGGTAAACTTAATTCACAATTCATGCATATCATATAATCCTGCAATAATTATATCGGCTGCATAGTTTCAAGAGATATTCTAAACTAATTTTTTCTCTTCAAGTAGCAAAGAAAAATAATAAACAATTGATAAAAAATCACCAGTTTTGATTTACTGGTTCAACCATATTTTTAGAAGCAAATGCTGCACTTTCTAAAACTTATAGACGAGGATATAATCATATTCATGATCGTGGACGTGGTCGTAATTGTGGTCGAAGTGGTTATTATACTCCTTCACAGAACAACGCGATCCAAAAAAAACATCATGTTGAAAAACATGATAAAGGAAAAAATGTTCATAAATTTTTTTCCCAGAACACTGAAGGTTCTTGCTATAGATGTGGTATAAAAGGACACCGATTTCGAGTCTGTCAAACACTGGCGCATCTTTATAAGCTTTATAAGACATCTCTGAAAGGGAAAAAATGAAGTAAATTTTGCTGAACATCATGATCTTATGGATGATTCAACTCATCTTGATGTTTTAGACTTTACTGATGATTTCACTCATAAAGATATTGGTGACAACTAGATTACTATGTTATTATTTATGTTTGTCATATCGTAAATTATCTTTGATTGTAATGTTATATTTATAATAATATGTTTGAAATTTTATTCTCAACAAATTATTTATTTTTGCATGAAGCTTGATATGCATTATACTAACAATAGAGTCAAGTTCAATACAAGAGATATTTACATGCTGGATAATGGTATAACGCACACTATTCTCAAATAAAAAAGATACTTCTTTGATTTAAAACTAATAAAGATAATTATCAATATAATATCAGGTCCTATAAACTTGATTGAGGAAACTGATAAAGCCAATTTCATATTACCAAATGGAACAAAAAGTTTCATAAAGATGCTTTGTTTCACCAAAATCCAAAAGGAATTTGTTGAGTTTTAATGACATATATCTTCATGAATATGATACTCATTCTGCAACTGAAAAAAATATGAAGTATATGTATCTTATTACTTATACATCAGGAAAAAAGTGTATATTAGAAAAACTATCAAAGCTTTTTTCAGAATTACATTACACATATATAAATGTAATTAAGTCACATATGATAGTTAAAGAAAATCAGACGTTAACTCTATGCCATAATCGTTTAGGTCATCCTACTTTAATAATGATGCAAAAAATTATTGAAAATTAATGATCTATATTTTTTGAACTTATTCAAGGTGATTTATATGGTCCTATTCACCCACTATGTGTAACACTTCGATACTTTAGGGTGTTAATAGATGGTCACACGTTTGTCTATTATCTACTCGCAATATGATATTTACGAGATTTCTTACTCAGATAATTAAATTACGAGCACAATTTTCTGATTATGCAATCAAGAAAGTTAAACTTGATAATGCTGAGGACTTTACGTCTCAAATTTTCAATGATTATTGTATGTTAATTGGGATTACTGTTGAGCATCTTATTTTTCATGTACATACTGCACAAAATAGTTTGGCTGAATCATTGATTAAACGCCTCCAGTTTATTGCTAAACTATTAATAATGAGAACAAAACTTCCTATTTTTGTGTAGAGACATGCAACTTTACTTGTTGTATCATTAATTCGCATCAGACCAAGTGCAAAAATACTCCTCATTACAACTATCATTTGGTCAAGAACCAATGTTTTCCGTCAAAAATTTTTTAGTTGTGCGATATATGTTATTGCTCCACCACAACGCACAAAGATAGATCCTCAAAGAAGACTGAGAATATATTTTGGATATGAATTTCTTCTATCATAAGGTATTTTGAGCCTCAAATAGGTGATATTTTTATGGCCTATTTTGCCGATTGTTATTTCAATGAAGCAATTTTTCCAGGATTAGGGGGAGAAAAGAAATGACTGAAAATGAGATTATATAGAGTGAATCATCTTTGTTGCATATTGATCTACACACAAAACAATATGAGATGAAGTGCAAAAGATTTTGCATTTATAAGAAATAACAAATCAATTACCAGATGCATTCACTGATACAAAAAGTGACTAAATGATATATGTCACCTGCAAATGTTCATTATCGGATTGAAATCCCAAAAGAAAAATTCAAATATGAAGTCACTAATGAGTCTAAAATGCGCCTGAAGCGTGATAGACCAAATGGTTTCAAAGATAAAAAATCCTCAAAAAATAATGGGAGCATATTAGCATGATGACATATGGAGGAATATCTTCCAGAAGAAATACAAAATAAGATGAATCAATAAATAGAAAATCCTATTGCATAAAAAAATTATGAGATCTCTATTTATTACATTAGTACAAGAGAATTATGTAATCGAAGTAAAATGAAAATATTGAGAAAATATTTTCTTATTTCGCAGCATGTAATATTTTAAAGAAAGAGAGATCATGAATCAAGATTGTTGCTGAATATCAAAATAGACACGACTGGATTAAATAAAAATACACTATAAAGACTAATTTGAATTTACTAAATAAGCATAAAGTATTTGGACCTATTGTCCTCACGCCTAAAGATGTGAGATATAAATGAGTTTTCATGTGACGACGCAACGAGAAAAGCGAGATTATGAGGCACAAAACTCGACTTGTTGCACAAATTTTTCCCTAAAGGCCTGGAATTGATTTTGAATAAGCCCATTCTCCAGTTTAGATATTTAATCAGCCTAACAGTTTCTAAAAATTTAAAAATGCGTCATATGAATGTTGTTACAACTTACTTATATAGATCACTTGAAAGTGATATTTATATGAAATTTCCTGAAGGATTTAAGATGCCTGAAGCATTGATATTGCATATGTTAGCCCAGAGGCCCATCACTCTAGTTTTGATGATGATTAACTCATGTAGTTATTGTTTAATAATAATCTTGTGTTTAAATAGTTTCAGTGATTGACCAAGATATTAGTAGGTGTTTAGCTTCAACAAAGGAGTTTTGGATCTTTCACATGTAGATTCAAGAGCTCGCGCGTCAAGATCGCATCTAGCACTCGGTTAGAGTCAAGCTCGTTAGATCGCGTTTGGATCGAGTTGACTTGGAGACAGAGTTCTACAAGAAGACTTCGGTTTGTGTTTAATTTAGATTGTTTAGATCTTATGTAAAAGTAGATAGTGTTGATATGCTCAAGTTCTCTCACACACACACACACACACACACAAGTTTATTGATTTTGGTTTTCGGTTTAACCGGTTTTGAATTTCGTGTTAAAAATATAGATATATATCTTATATGTATATTAGATTCTATCCATATACAATATGCTTCAAAGTTATTTAAATATCTTGTTTTTGTATCCATATGAGTTTTGGAGAAAACGATTTTTCATTTCAAAAATTTAAGTTTTGAAAAATACGGATTTTGTGTTTAAGGTAAATTTCCATATCAAAAAAAAGTTCAAATAGTTTATAATATGTGTTGAATTTTTGTCACGCATATTTGTATTTCAAAGATCTTATAAGAACTTATTTTAGTGAAATTTATGTGATTTTATGGGATTGAAGTTAAAAAGACAAGTTTTCAATACCCTATAATCCCTAGCCAGATCAGCTGGCGACCAATCGGACTGGTCGACCGGACCAGTGGTCGGTCGACCGGAGCGATCGACCGATGTACATGAGGACGTGCACATGGCCAGCTAACTCGGCCGGTCGACCGCGCGGTCGACCGACTGAAAGCACCCCACTCTCGGGTGGGGGGCGGTCGACCAATGGCTTTAGCCCGGTCGACCGGGCGATCGACCGTAGGCTCAACGGTCAGAAAAGAGACCATTGGCCGGTCGACCGGCCTGTCGACCAGAGGGGCAATTTGGGCATTCCCAAACTACAACGGCTATAATTTTTGAGAGAGTATAAATACCCATCTCTTGGGCTGCTTTAACCAAGATTTTAGAAGAGAAAAATTCCTATCTTTTAAGTGTTTTTCAGTAAAAGTTTTTGTGGTTAAAATTTTTTATTTTATTTGTTTTAAAGTGTTGAAAAAATCAAAGAAAAAGAAAAGTCTTTGGAATTATTTTATTCTTCATTTCTATTTTATCCTAGAAGTTTTCCTAAGTATTTTCTTTATGATTTTGATTTTCAAACTCTTTATTTTCTCACACTTGAGCTATTTATATATCCTATCTATTAGGATCTTTGTTTTGTAGGAAAATTAGTTTGTGGTCTTTGAGATCACCAAGAGTTGTAACCTTCCTTGTATTTGTTGTTATCCCTTTTATATAGAGGTGATTGTAGAGGTTGTGTTGGTATCCCTCTAAGTGTAGAGGTGATTGAGGTTGGAGTTTTGACTTAGTACCTTATTCCTCTAAGTATAGAGGTGATTGTTGTTGTTTGGCTTTGTGCCTATCCCTAAAGTGAGAGGTGATTGTGCCTAACCCTCTAGTGAGAGGTGATTGTGTTGGTTTTGTGCCTATCCCTCTATTGAGAAGTTGACCTTGTGTTGCTTAATACATTGCCTCTTGTGTAGAGGTTGTTATTGTTTGAGAGAAGAATTGTGTACTCCAAATTTGTATTACCTAAATCCTCAGTGGAGGTTCCCTGTGTGGGAAGTCCTTGTGGACGCATTAGTGGAAATTCTTCTGTGTGAAGGCAGGGACATAGAGTAGTGGCTCGAACCTCAAAACATATCTTTGTGTTTGTGTTTGATCCACTATCTCTAAACTCTCTCTCTTTATATCTTGCATTGATTCATATTGCTCATATCTTATATGCTTGGTATTATTTGTGTACCTCACTTGTGTTGAACCAAGAGAGCTTCATATAGCACCTCAACTCTTATTTAGAGGAATTTAGAGGAGAAAGTCCAGAGCCTTTCACCGAAAATTCGGCTACACTCTTTGGTTACACTAAGTGTGTGCAATTAGTTTTTAATTTCGCATCATTTGTCATTAGATTAGCCATACACCTATTCACCCCCTCTAGGTGCATTTTCAATTTGTATCAGAGCCTACGCTCCTGATAATAGGTTTAACCACCTAGGAGTGAGATTTGGGTTAGCTAATCTAATATTGCATTTGCACACATATAGTTTATACACTTATGGATTTTATGACCCCTCCTATGTTTGATATTTCTAACATAGATGTATGGAAGATTAGGATGGGTGCTTATTTGAAAGCCTAGGATTGCATGTGTACCTTGCTACTACCAAGAAATCCTATCTTGATAATAACAAGCATATAGAGGCTAATGCACAAGCCTTAGTAGCACTTAGGCAAGCATTAAACAAAGAATATTTATATATGATTTCTCATTGTGATTCTGCTTTTACAGTGCGGAACACTTTGACCTCTCCCGCGCTACAAACGACAAAATATGTAGAGAAAGAATCTAGTGAGAATAAATCCAAACAAGCTTGCTACATGGCCCAAGGGAATGACTCCCTTAAGGTAAACTCAGATACTCAACTAGATGATAGTGCTAGTTCTTCTTATAATGATTATGTTGATGCTAATGCATTAAATGAAGAACTATCATTGTATGTGAAAAATTGCTTGAAAATATAAAAGTTTGAAAAAGAAAAGCTTTGGATTAAAAGAAGAAAATAAAAATCTGTTTTCTAAACTTGACTTGGTTTTGCAAGAGAGGAATGAGATTTCAAATGAAAGGGACTCATTGAAATCCCAACTTGACCTTGCCTCAAAGAAAAATAAATTTTTAATAATAAAAATGATTGTGATGATGTTGTGAAGAAAAATAAAATTTTATCTTCAAAACTTGGATTTGTTTTAAAAGAGAATGAAACTTTGAAAAATAAAATTGCTTTAATTTCAAAGGAATTGGATTTGGTTTCTAAGAAAAATATTTCTTTGAAAAATGATTTAGATACTCATGTTTGCCATGCTTCATCATCTAGTGTACCATTGCATGCTCCACCTCTTCTTCTATTATTGAGAATGATATATGTGCTTTAAAGAAGAGTGTTAATTGTTTGGGCTCCACTTTGAGCCAATGTGCCATTAACCACACACGGTTGAAATTCACGTTTCACAAGAAACATGCTTCTCATATGCATGCACACTATACACGGCATACACATACTCATCATGCTAACACACATGATTCAAAGTATGCTCATGTGTACACTTGTACACATTGTGGACGTGAGGGCCACCTTACAAAGTTTTGTTATGATAGAGTACATAATTTAAATTTTGCAAATAGATTTATTTGGGTTAGAAAAGGTGCTAACCCCCATGGACCCAACAAGGTATGAGTACCAAAAGTCACTCATATTTTATTTGATGTAGGTGTGGACTCTCACTTGACGTGAGGGCATTGGTGCCTTGATGATGGATGCTTTTGTACTTGATGGAAACTACTTTGAATGTATCACCTTCAAGGGAAGTTTGGTGGGAAGACCACCATGGTTTGGAGATCTAGAGATGTGCCTTAATGGTTTTGGTAACTATCTCTAACTCCTTATTAGTTTACGTGCTTTCATTGATTGATTTTTAGCATGTTATGTTTTAATGCTCATTATGCTTAAATGCCATGTTATTTAGACTTATGACATACATGTATAGTAATTGAGATACACTCATGTTCATATGGATTCATATTTTGTGTTCTCACTTTAATTTAGCTATTGTGTATATCATACCTCTAAGACGTGTATTTAACACAATGATCATATTTGTTTATGATTTTGCACTTCATGACTTGATTACATGTTTAAGACGTAGTTTTCATTAAAACTTGTGTAGATACTTGTACAACTAATGAGCCACATTTGATTTTTATATGTTTGTGCTTAATTGCTCACTTGTACCCATTAGATGTACTAGTATAGTTTAGTGTTGATGATTCGTACATTTTGACTTGTATTCTCTATTTTGTATATGTTTTCAAATAATGTGTTTAGCTTCATGTATATGTTAAATTTGTTTAAAACTTTAGATAAACATGTATACCCTTGAGTCACTTGCTTCTCATGTAAATTCTATTATGGACTCATTCGTGTTTGGGATTTGTATGTATACTTTAGTTTTAACTAAACATACATATAATTTGAAGTATATTTAGTTTTGATGATTTTCATGTTTTTGAGAAGGAATTTCATATTGAGTTTAAATATCTTATTCCATGATTTTGTTAATTACATGTTTTTTACACTCTATATTTGATGTTTACTTATAAATTTTTGTTTCATCAGACTATATGAGTTTTATTGCTATTCGAGTGTCGATGATCGTGTGTTTTCATGTTTTCATGGATTCATTCATGTTTTTATTCCTTACTTGAAGGACTTCGTACTAGTTTTCAAGATTATCATAAAACTAGTTGCGTATTTTTTCAATTTTGGAAGAGTTTTCAATTATGTTAAAATAATTTTCAAATCCTATTTTTGAATACCCCTTCCTTCCTAAGGCGGTTGGATGGGCGACCATGCTTGTATGCTTAAATTGAAAATCTTTATAAACATGTACATGAAAGGGAGGTAATTATGAGTTATACACTTGATTCTCATTATATTTTCAATTGGTATCACAATTGATATTTTTATGTTTGTATACTCATATGTGTTTTTTTATATATGTATGCTTCAAACTTCAAATAGTATCAATTTTGATTGACATTTACATTTTCCTACATTTGATTGTACTTACAATATCTTTACATCTTAAAGCACAAACTATGGTTATGTTAAGCTTGACTTATTCCTTAATGACAATTATTTTTCAATTGGTATCCTATATAAGCTTATGCATTATTTTTATTGGTATTTCATAAAGAGGGAGAAAATTCATGTTTTATCTTTTAATCGATTTTATTTTCAATTGGTATCTTGCTCCCATTCTTTATGATGAAAAATGCTTTGTTTTGATATATACTAACATTTTCAATTTTGGTATCAATAATCTTAAATTGGTATTATTCTCAATTTGGTATCTTTATTGCAAAATGATTTGTATTTCAAAAATTTAGTTTATATTTTCAATTGGTTTTTATTTTCAATTGGTATCAAAAATACAAAATATATATTCAATTAGTATAAAAAAAACGTACAATGTTTCATTTTCTATTTGTATCAAAAGTTTATAAGATATTTTCAATTGGTATCTTTGATATCTTAAAAATTTTGTTTATTTTCAATTGGTATCATAAATTGGTATCATAATGTTTCGATATATACCTTTATCATAAATTGGTATAATTTTCAATTGGTAATGTTTTGATATGTATTGCTTATATGCAAGGGAAGCTTAACATCTTCTCTATATATATATTCATGTTGAGTGTATCTCATATTGAGGAGCTTAACCTCTCTTCTCTATGTATTACACGTGTGTAGGGGGAGCTTTACATCTCCTTTTATATATTGTGTATTATGTGTTATGTGATTAGGGTTTAGTCATCTCTTTTTCATATAATGCATGTATGCAGGGGGAGTTAACTCTACGTCTTTCCTCTTCATGAATGTATATCACATACATATATTTATTGTTTGATTTGTTTTTACCCTTTTGTTGATGAATTGACAAAAAGAGGGAGAAGTATTTGATGAGTTTATATATGCATGTTTATGCATGTTTATTTGCATGTTTATTTCATTTCCTTGTTTTATACAAAATGGGGGAGAAGAATTTGGAGAGTTTTATATCTGCATGTTCATTTTCGTGTTTAATGCATATACGTTTTTTTTACGCAAAAATGGGAGAAGTATTTATGCAAAAAGGAGAGAAGTATTTGGAGAATTTATTTGTTTTTTCCCTCATTTATGCATTTATATGTTATTTGGTTATGCATTCATTGAATATATTTGTTATTTATTGCTATGCATGAGTTAAGGGGGAGCTTCTATGAAGCTTAACTTTAATTCATGCATATATAACTCCATGAGTTTTGTCATCATCAAAAAGGGGGAGACTGTTGCTCAGAGGCACATCACTCTAGTTTTGATGATGATTAACTCATTTAGTTATTGTTTACTAATAATCTTGTGTTTAAATAGATTCAGTGATTGACCAAGATATTAGTAGGTGTTTAGTTTCAACAAATGAGTTTTGGAGCTTTCACATGTAGATTCAAGAGCTCGCGCGTCAAGATCACATCTAGCAATCGGTTGGAGTCAAGCTCGTTGGATCGCGTTTGGATCGAGTCGACTTGGAGACAGAGTTCTACAAGAAGACTTCGATTTATTTTAGTTTAGATTATTTAGATCTTGTGTAAAGGTAGATAGTGTTGATATGCTCAAGTTCACACACACACACACAAAAGTTTATAGGTTTTGATTTTTGGTTTATCCGATTTTGAATTTCATGTCAAAAACATAGATATATATCTTATATGTATATTAGATTCTATCCATATACAATATGCTTCAAAGTTATTTAAATATCTTATTTTTGTATCCATATGAGTTTTGGAGAAAACGATTTTTCATTTCAAAAATTCAAGTTTTGGAAAATACAGATTTTGTGTTTAAGGTAAATTTTCATATCACAGAAATTGTTCAAATAGTTTATAATATGTTTTGAATTTTTGTCACACATATTTGTATTTCAAAGATCTTACAAGAACTTATTTTTGTGGAATTTATATGATTTTATGGGAGTTTATTGAAGTTAAAAAGATAAGTTTTCAATACCCTATAATCCCCAGCCAGATCAGCCGGCGGTCGATCGGACCGGTCGACCGGACCAGTGGTCGGTCAGAGCGGTCGACCGATATGCACGAGGACATGCACATGGCCAGCTAACTCGGCCGGTCGACCACGCGGTCGATCGACTGAAAGTACCCCACTCTCAGGTAGGGGTCGGTCGACAGGGCGGTCGACCGATGGCTTTGGCCCGGTCGACCAGGTGGTCGACCGTAGGCTCAACGGTCAGAAAAGTGAACGTTGGCCAGTCGACCGGAGGGGCAATCTAGGCATTCCTAGACTGCAACGACTATAATTTTTTGGAGAGTATAGATTCCCATCTCTTCGGATGTTTTTAACCAAGATTTTAGAAGAGAAAAATTCATATCTTTCAAGTGTTTTTCAGCAAGAGTTTTTGTGGTTAAATGTTTTTATTTTATTTGTTTAAAGGGTTGGAAAAATCAAAGAAAAAAAGAAGTCTTTGGGAACTGTTTTTATTCTTCATTTCTATTTTATCCTAGAATTTTTTTCAAGTATTTTCTTTGTGATTTTGATTTCCAAACTCTTTATTTTCTCACACTTGAGCTATCTATCTATCCTATCTATTAAGATCTTTGTTTTGTGGAAAAATTGGTTTGTGGTCTTTGAGATCACCAAGAGTTGTAACCTTCCTTGTATTTGTTGTTATCCATCTTGTGTAGAGGTGATTGTGGAGGCTGTGTTGGTATCCCTCTAAGTGTAGAGGTGATTGAGGTTAAAGTCTTGGCTTAGTGCCTTATCCCTCTAAGTGTAGAGGTTATTGCTGTTATTTGGCTTTGTGTCTATCCCTCTAGTAAGAGGTGATTGTGTTGGCTTTGTGTTTTGTGTCTATCCCTCTATTGAGAGGTTGATCTTGTGCGGCTTAGTGCCTTGCCTCTTGTGTAGAGGTTGTTGCTGTTTGAGAGAGGAGTTGTGTACTCTAAGTTTGTATTACCCAAATTCTCAGTGGAGGTTCCTTGTGTGGGAAGTCCTGTGTGGACGCATTAGGGGAAATCCTTCTGTGTGAAGGTGGGGACGTAGAGCAGTAGCTCGAACCTCGAAACATATCTTTATGTTTGCCTTTGATCCACTATCTCTGAACTCTCTCTCTTTATATCTTGCATTGATTCATATTGCTCATATCTTATATGTTTGGTATTGTTTGTGTGCCTCACTTGTGCTGAACCAAGAGAGCTTCATATAGCATCACAACTCTTATTTAGAGAAATTTAGAGGAGATAGTCTAGAGCCCTTCACCGAAAATTCGGCTAAACTCTTTGGTTACACTAAGTGTGTTGCAATTAGTTTTTAATTCCACATCATTTGTCATTAGATTAGCCACACACCTATTCACCAGCCCTCTAGGTGCATTTTCAGCATATATATTGTTACATTCCCATGTTTATTATCTAATAAATCTTGTTGTTTAGTCTTAGTTTTATTTAATAATGTGCAGGCCCATTACTAATAGAGGTGGAAAATAAAATTGAGCCCAAAAGCTGGCTTTAAATTCTAATTTGAATCTAAACTAAAGAAGGGATAAATATTCATGAGGATAGCCATGATCTCAGCTGAAGATCAAAACATATCAGGGAGGATCACATCCAATAAAACCGGTTACTTCAGTTTTATATGAATCCAAATTGGTTAGCTTGAGGATCACTGAAGGTCAGATCAATACCAGATATCAATCAGAAAATTCGTCAGATAAAAGGGGATAAAACCAAATGCCAGCAATATCTTCCCCTGGATGTGGCCAAGTCGCAGAAACGTAGCTTTGGCCGCTTTTTCGCGACTATCTTTTGGAGATCCTCACTCCTCTCCCCTCTGAATTTTTGCCTATAAAAGGAAGAAAGTTTACTGAAGAAGGGACCGAAGATTAGGATTAAAATTCTTGTTCATTTTTAGGATTTTAAGAGCATGTTAGATAGTTCTGGGAAGTTATATCTCATTTTATTTTTTTTGTTTAGAGCAGCAAAGAGAGAAGAGTGAAAATGAGTGTGTAATTCATCCTTGAAGTGACAATCAAAGGAGATTCAACTTGCTTATTCAACTCGACTCAATTTGGTATGTCAATTTTTATTTTCATTCTCTTATTTGTCTTCTCTTTATCATGAGTAACTAAATCATCTTCTGAGCTCACTAATTAATCTCTTCTACCTCCTTTTTCTTGATCGGTTTTTATGAAAGCAACTTTCTTGAACCATAATAATGCCTAAGTTAAACTTTGTTCTTAAAAGCGTATGAGGTGTTTCTTTTTTAAACATGGACATTTAAAGCACAGCTATTTCTAAATCATTTTTATTCCATACTTGCTTCTTCGCTTGATGGTTTAACATTCTATTTTAATATTGTGTTAAAAAAAGCTTTAAGATTTAAACCAAAATCATCTATTCGATTTACTTGAACATTAAAAGAAACTAAAGATTTTGCCTATGATAAAAGTGATGCACCAAAATGTTCTTCAGATAAGTAAGTAGTTGAGTAGAAGATTAGTGAGCCCGTATCTTTTTCATAATTTAAATCACAATAAAATCACTCTCAAAATATTTTTTAAAAGATCATCTTTTCCAAAACCTATCCTAAATTTTAGTTTTCTTTGAATTACTTCTTTACTCTCCATTTTCTTTTTAACTAAAAAAACACCAACACCAATCATTGTTTTAAAACAAAACATTAAAAAGCTTTCATCGCATTCCTTCTTGTGGACACGACCCATTAACTCTAAGCTATACGGTAATTCTCACTGTATTTTCTTTCAATCAACTTTTTTACGTCGTTGCCAGGGAGGGAACAGTGTAATTATTTTTAATAAGTTTGGTGTTTTGTTTCAGGGCCATAAAAAAATCAGATTTAAGCACTCAAGCATTGCAGGAGAAGACTTACTATTCTGTGCCCCCACTCTAGAAAGTAGGAAACAGAATTCCAAGAAATTGCAGCGCAAAAACTTAAAAATTTTTAGACTACTAAAAACTCTTTTTTGCAGGACATATTGCTTTGCAAAAATACAGTTTTTTTTGTTGTGTTGTTTCTTCTATATCTAATATTCACATACCTTATTTTTAATCCAATAGTAATCTGATGATTGTTAATTGCTAAAAAAAACTTTTAGACTTACATTCTAGGCATTTGTCTAAATTACGTTTCTTTTACAATTACAGTGGAAGAGAGCTGGAGACAAGGTACGTTTGCATAGCATCTAGCATAGAAACATTCTTGGGTGATTTACTTATTTTTTGATTATTACTATTGCTTTATCCTTGCATACTTACACAATCTATTTTAGGGCAAAACTCAAAACAAGATAAGGTGGAGAAGTTATTACCTTTTCTTAGCCCACAAACCATATCCAAGCGCGCACGCACACACACACACACCAACCTAAGCCTAATTTAAGAGTTGATAGACGTTGGCTATAGGGACATCTCGAACTCATTAGGAGATTATCCTAAGGGGGGGAAGTGTTAGAATTTGACTCCTGCCAAATCAGTGTCAAAGGATAGGGATGGAGGGGCGAAACCCTGAAAGCTAGTGGTTTGGCTTAATTAGGCCCATCACTTTTGCGGGGATACCTCCCACTAATCTTATCCTGACCTAGCTGATTAGTTTTGTAAGTATAATTAGAGGGGGGAGAATATGTGTATGGCTAATCTAATGACAAATGATGCGGAATTAAAAAATAAATTGCAACACATTTAGTGTAACCAAAGAGTGTAGCCAAATTTCCAGTGAAGGGCTCTGGACTATCTCCTCTAAATTCCTCTAAATAAGATTTGAGGTGCTATGTAAAGCTCTCTTGGTTCAACACAAGTGGGCACACAAATAACACCAAGCATATAAGTATGATATGAACAATGTTAAATAATGCAAGGTATAAAGAGAGTTTAGAGATAGTGGATCAATCGTAAACACAAAGATATGTTTCGAGGTTCGAGCCACTGCTCTACGTCCCCGCCTTCACACAGAAGGATTTTCACTAAATTGTCCACACAGGACTTCCCACACAGGGAACCTCCACTGAAGATTTGGGTAATATAAATTAGGAGTACACAACTCCTCTCTCCTACAAACACAACCTCTACACAAGAGGTAAGGCACACCAATTATCACCTCTACACTTAGAGAGATGGGCACTTAGCCAAATAACAATCACCTCACACTAGAGGGATAAGGCTCAAAGCCAATACTCCAACAATCACCTCTACACTTAGAGGGATACCAATCAAAGCAAATCACCTTCACAATCACCTCTACACAAGAGGGATGAACACAAAGAAAAGAATGTTACAACTCTTGGTGATCTCAAAGACCAACAAACCAATTTTCTCATCAAAACAAGATCCTAATAGATAGGATAGATAGATAGCTCAAGTGTGAGAAATCAAGGTGTTGGAAATCAAAGCACAAAGAAAAATACTTGAGAAAATAACTAGAATAAGATAGAAATGAAGATCAAAACCAATATCCCAACTACTCTATTTTTCTTTGAATTTTTCAACCCTTGAAAACAAATAAAGATAAATTCTTTTTAACCCAAAAATTCTTTTAAAACTTGTAGCTAAAACATTTAAGAAGATGGAAATTTTTGCTCCTAAAATTCTTAATCAAAATAGCCCAAAGGGATGGGTGTTTATAACCCAATCTAAAAACTAGTCGTTGGCCTAGACAGCAGAAACTTTCTGCTATCAGTCGATCGCTCGGTCGACCGGCCAACGGTCAGATTTTCAACCGTTTGCTATCGGTCGACGGCCCGATCGACCGAGGTCTGGATACAGAGAGCAGGAGTTCTCTACCGTCGACCGCCCAGTCAACCGGGCCGGATCCAGAAAGCAGAGTTCTCTGACGGTCGACGGCCCTCCAGCCTAAACGGCCTGTGCATGTTTGTGCACATCGGTCGACCGGGACCGGTCGTCCGATTTCTGCCTCGGTCGACCGTCCAATCGACCGGTAGAAGGCCAGGTCAAACAAAATGGGGATTATAAACTTGGTCTTTTTACCTTCTAAAAGATCCCATAAAATACACATAAATTTCACAAAAATAAGTTTTTATTAGATCTTTAAAATACAAATATGTGTGATAAAATTCAACACATTTTAAATAATTTGAATCATTTTTGTGATATAGAAATTAGACTTTAAAAAAATCGGTATTTTTCCAAAACTTGGATTTTTAAATGGAAAACCATTTTCTCCAAAACTCATGTAAATACAAAAACATGATATTGAAACAACTTTGAAGCATATTGTATATGGATAGAATCTATTATACATATAAGATATATAATATATATATATATATATATATATATATATATATATATATATATATATATATATATATATATATAATATATATATATATTTATGTTTTTGACATGAAATCCAAAACCGGTTAAACCGAAACCAAAACCAACAAACTTTAAACTGTGTGTGAAAATCACCTAGAGGGGGGGGTGAATAGGTGATAATGCTAATCAATGCACAATTTAAAAAAAATGATGCAACAATCGCCCAAAACAAGACTAGAAGCCGGATTCCCCGTGAAGGGCTCTGAACTCCTTCCTCGTGATTCCTCTGAATATGAGTTGGAGGTGCGCAATGCAATCTTATTGTATGGGACTATGATTGACAAGATGAATGAAAACAAATGAATATTGCAATGAAAATAGAGAGTAAGAAATAAGAGCAATGAAAGTAAAGCAAGAAGCAAGAGCAAGTAAACCAAACGCAAACACCGAGAATTTTTCTGAGGTTCGAGCACCCAGCTCTACGTCCCGCCTTCCCCAGAAGGATTTCTAACCACTATAACTTCACAAAGATCTTACAAATACACCGGAGTACCCAACTCCACAATCTCAAGTACAAGTTCTCTCTTGGTAGTCAAAAGACCACAAACTCTCTTTTGCAAAACTCTCTTCCCTTACAAAGATCCTTATAGAACAATGAGTAGGATTGAAGCTCTTGTGTGTAAGGAGAAAAGGAAAAGAAATCAGAGAGTTTTTGAAAACACTTCAGAAAATGAGAGAGATTTTTAGCACAAAAACCAAGAAACCAAGCTCTTTTGAATGCCTTAAACTTTTGAAATTTTTGCAAATTTTCTTGTTATAAACCTCTCCCTAAACACCCCTATTTATAGCAGAGGGCTAGGGTTTAAAGATAAAACTCTCTTAAGCCTAATTAGGAAGTATTAAGTTCAAAACATATCATTTAAACATATTTAGGAGAGAAAAAGACAAAATTAAAACAACTCAGAAAATAGCCGTTACTGTTCAAACGGCTCTCTCGGTCGACCGGTCGGTCGACCGGAGTTCAAATAAGAGAGCCGTTGCTGGCTCTCGGTCGACCGACCGGTCGACCAAAAAATACAGAGAGTAAACGACTTACAGTCAGGCAGGTTTCGGTCGACCGCTCGGTCGCCCGACAGGGTTCGGTCGACCGGTCGGTCGACCGACAAACGTGCACACGGATACGCACCATACTGCCAGAACTGCGGTCGACTGGGACGGTCGACCGCCCAGACTTGACATAGTGCGGTCGACCGGATCAGGTCAAAAGGCAAAAAATAAAACAGATTTTTGAAGGGGTTTTGAAATCTAACAAAATATTTTTGATTTGAAACATGTCTAATACACAAAATTGAGTTTATAATAAACAGGCTTTAATTTAAAATAATTTATACATATTTATAGGGAATATTAGAAGGAATGAGGTGTGCGCAAAAACGTGTGTGTAGAGCTTCAAACCTATTCACTATTCTTTAACAAAACTAGAAAACAAAAAACAAATCTAATGAAGTCTTCTTGAGCAATCTTGTAAGTCTTGAACCATGCAATGCCTTGCTAGAGCCTTCTCTTCTATGTTCCTTCCTTGATGTGCAAAATGCCTTCTTTACTTCATGAACCTAGAAGTTCTTGCAATAGCTAAGCAATGGCCTCCAAATATGGTACAAACCTGAAACTTATCTTGAACAAACTTATTAATACCAAATAGCTCTTATTTGGTTTGTCATCATCAAAACTCTAAACAAATGGAGAGTGTAACCTTTTGGGCCAACAATCTCCCCCTTTTGATGATGACAAAACAAATAGGCTATAAGCAAAAATATAGGGGAGGAGAAAGCTCCCCCTCAAATTATGCTATCATGAAAACAATGTAAGGTGCAAGCAAAAATCATAAGACTAAAAATCATGAAATAAAATACTTGCAAAACACTTAAACTCAAAGCCAAGAATTCATAAAAATATATCAAAAACAAAAACATGTATAAACTCATATGGAACCAAAACCATATGAACTCATAATTCTATCATAAAAACTCATTCTCCCCTTTTTGTCATACATCAAAAAGGGTTTTGAAGACATTTTTATTCAATAACACAAATATTAAGTTCACCACAAATGAAGGAAAATCTAGAAAAATCAAGTGGTTTAGTGAAAATATCCGCAAGTTGCAAATCTGTAGAAACATAATCAATATCTATATCTCCTTTCTCAAAATGATCCCTAAGAAAGTGATATCTAATCTCAATGTGCTTGGTCTTACTATGTTGATTTGCATTCTTAGTCATATGTATAATACTAGTATTATCACAAAATATTTTTATATGGTTATAATGCAAATCATAATCAAGGAGAGTATGTTTCATCCAAAGGACTTGTGCACAACAAGCCCCCGCGGCAACATACTCCGCCTCGGCGGTTGAGAGAGCTACGGAAATTTGTTTCCTAGAGGACCATGAAACAAGATAATTACCAAGAAATTGACATGTCCCACTAGTACTCTTTCTATCTACTCTACAACCCACATAGTCGGCATCCGAATAACTCGGCATTGAGAAATCTCCGGTTTTCGGATACCATAGACCCATTCCAATTGTGCCCTTAATATAACGAATAATGCGTTTTACCGCAATAAGATGGGACTCCTTAGGACACGATTGAAATCTAGCACAAAGACACACACTAAACATGATGTCCGGCCTACTTGCCGTCAAATATAAAAGACTACCTATCATGCTTCTATACAATTTAATAACAACATTTTTACCTTGGTCATCCTTATCAAGCTTGGTTGTAGTTGCCATGGGAGTGTTGCAAACCTTTGAGCCTTCAAGTCCAAACTTCTTTACGAGTTCCTTTGTGTATTTGGCTTGGCATATGAAGTTCCCATCTTACAATTGCTTGATTTGGAGTCCAAAAAAGAAATTAAGCTCACCCATTGAAGACATTTCAAACTTACATTGCATAACCTTTTCAAACTCCTTGCATAAAAACTCATTAGTAGAACCAAAAATTATATCATCAACATAAATTTGCACAATTAAAATGTCATTATCAACATGCTTAGTAAAAAGAGTTGTGTCTACTTTGCCTTTAACAAAATCATTTGAAATGAAAAAACTAGAAAGCCTTTCATACCAAGCTCTTGGAGCTTGTTTCAATCCTTACAAAGCTTTATCAAGTTTAAAAACAAAATCAGGATGAACATGATCAACAAAACCGGGAGGTTGTTCAACATAAACTTCTTCATTTATAAAACCATTCAAAAATGCACTTTTCACATCCATTTGAAAAAGTTCAAAATTTTTAAAAGATGCAAAAGCTAGTGTCATCCGTATGGCTTCAAGAAGTGCTACGGGTGCAAGGTCTCCTCAAAAACAATTCCCTCAACTTGAGTGTAACCTTGAGCCACTAACCTAGCTTTATTCCTAATGATATTACCGGACTCATCCATCTTGTTTCTAAAGATCCACTTAGTACCAATTATTGGTCTATCGTGGGGCCTAGGAACAAGGTGCCAAACTTGGTTGCGCTCAAATTAATTGAGTTCCTCTTGCATGGCTAGCAACCAATATGAGTCCGCCTCGGCTTTGAGGATGCTTTTGGTTCAAAATGAGAAATGAAAGCAAAGTTACCACTTAGGTCATGGAGCTTGGAGCGAGTTGTTACCCCTTTAGAGACATCACCTAAGATGAGTTCCTTGGGGTGGTTTGTAGCGTATCTCCAATCTTTAGGAAGCGGATGAGAGCTTTCCTCTTTATCCTCTTGAACATCACCAATTGGTTCTTGCTTTTCTTCTGAGCGGGTGAGTCCTTCAAGGATAGTCTCTCCATGTCTTCACCTAATGGGTCAATCTCTACAACATTCTCAACAACCACATTAGATTCTTCAAATTTAACATGCATGGATTCTTCAATGGTAAGTGAAAATCTATTGAATACTCTATAAGTTTTACTAGTTGTAGAATATCCAACAAAGATTGCTTCATAAGCCTTAGCATCAAATTTACCCAAGTTATCTTTAGTATTTAAAACAAAACACTTGCATCCAAAAACTTTAAAATATGCAACATTAGGTTTTCTAGAATGATACATTTCAAAAGATGTTTTGGAAGAATTTTTGCACAAATAAATACGATTTGAAATATAACATGCGGTGTTTACGGCCTCGGCCCATAAATATTGAGGGAGGTCATATTCACTTATCATTGTCCTAACCATCTCTTGAAGTGTTCTATTTTTCCTTTCTACAACTCCATTTTGTTGTGGAGTCCTAGGACAAGACATTCATGCTTGATTCCCTTTTCATCACAATAAGTCATGAAGAGTTGGTTAACAAATTCACCACCTCTATCACTCCTTATTTTCAAAATCGAAAAACCTTTTTCTTTTTCAACCCTTTTTCGAAAAACTTTGAAATGAGAAAAAGTTTGATCTTGTGTTCCAAAAAGAAAACCCAAGTAAAACGGGAGAAATCATCAACTAAAATAAATGCAAATCTACTACCATTTAAACTCTTAGTTTTAGTAGGTCAAAAAGATCCATATGAATTAATTCTAATGGCTTAGTTGACATGATATCCTTGAATGGTTTGAAGGAAGACTTGGTTTGTTTCCCAAGTTGGCACGCACCATAAATGCGGTCTTTCTCAAACTTCAAGTAAGGTATACCCTTCACCAATTCCTTAGAATTAATCTTAGAAAGATGGTCAAAAGATGCATGTCCTAATCTTCTATGCCAAAGCCAAGAATTTTCATCAAAAGCATTCAAGCATTTAGTAGAACAATCTAAATTAAGCATGTCAATGATATAAACATTATTGTCACGAAAATCGGTGAGAATACAATCATTGGTTTTAACATCAAAAATCTACAAGAAGAATCATCAAAAATAACTTTAAGTCCACGGTCACAAAGTTGACTAATACTAAGCAAGTTATGCTTCAAACCATGAATAAGAACTACATTTTCTATAATAGGAGATGCACCAATTTGAATGTTACCTATACCGATGATAGTACCCTTGGAGTCATCCCCGAAGGTGACGGTGCCACCTTCCATGTACCTTGATAGGGTTGTAAAGTTATTGATGTCCCATGTCATGTGTCTTGAATAACCACTATTAAGGTACCACCGCTCCTTACGTCTTGGAGCCTTGGTGTGTACCTACATCAAATAATTAGGACTTGATTTTGGTACCCACATTTTCTTGGGTCCTAAAGAGTTAGTGCCATGAACCCAAATAAGATTATTTGTTCTATTTACTTGGTCATAACAAACTTAGCCAAATGTCCATTCTTACCACAATATGTACATCTATACACTCTACCATATTTAAAAGCATAGTGAGTGTGAGACTTGTGAGCATGTGTGGATTTAGCATGAGTGTGATGTGTAGTGTGAGCATGGGGAATCTTAACTTGAGGATCTTTAGCATGAGAAGTGTGCTTTTTAGAAAACATTTCTTCAAATTTCTTAGTGTTAAAAGCACAATCCTTCAAAACCTTTTCAAAATCAACAATTCTAGTTTTAAAGAAGAAATTTCTTTTCATCAATCTTAGAAAATTTTGCTTTACATGCAACTTTGTAAGCATTAAATTCATTTTGAGTAGAAATGAGATTGGAAGAAATTCATCTTTTTCTCTAGAAACAATAGCAAGTTGATTTTTAAGAAAAGCAACTTCCTTTTCCAATTTAGAGCATTCAATCTTTTATTATCATAAGTCTCGGAGAGTTCAACAAAAGGATGTACAAGAACTTCTTTACTTAATTCATCTTCTTCTTCATCAAGAGGTTGAGGGGTTACCTTTGGTGTGTTTGCCATGAAACCATGTTCGCCGTATCCACCTTGTCTTTGGACTCGCTTTCCGAATCCCAAGTTGCTTTGTACGCTTTCTTTTCACCGGCTTCTTTGGCTTGAAGGAGGAAGTCATCTTCTTCTTGAACTCCGGGCAATCCGCCATGATATGTCCGGGCTTTCGGCAATTGTAGCAAATAATTCTTCTCTCCTCTTTACCTTCAAATTTCCTTCGGAAGTTGAGCTTGTTCTTCCGGTACATCTTTTTGACATTTCGCACAACAAGGGAGAGCTCCTCATCTTCTTCTTCATCTTCTTCATCGTCATCAAGAGTGGATAAAGACTTGAAGGCTATGGATTTCTTCTTTACCGGAGCGGCTTCTTCTCTGGCCTTCTTTTCCATCTCATGGGTCTTTAAGTTCCCAATGAGACTAATGAGGTCCATTTCATCCTTGTCGTTCAATTCTTTTAAGGTGGTGGCCTTTATCTCCCATGATGAAGGAAGAGCCCGAATCACTTTTCGCACCTTTTGGTCATTAGAAATATCATCACCTAAAGAGGAAAGAGCATTGGTGATTTTAGTAAACCTTGTAATCATGCAATCAATAGATTCATCATCAATCATTTAAAAGATTCATATTGGGACCTTAAGAGATCTATCTTAGCTCTCTTAACTTGTGAAGTCCCCTCGTGTGTGACCAATAAATGTTGCCAAATCTCATAGGCGGATTGGCAATGTATTACCCGTGTAAGGTCATCCTCATTCAAGGCGGTTAAGAGGGAATTTTGGGCCTTGGAGTTTGCCTCATATTCTCTAAAGAAAAAGTCGGTCCATGTGCTCTCATCACTATCGGGTACAACATAGGGTTTGGTCAAAGATTTAGCTACTAAGCTACCTAAAAATTGCAAGAAAATAGTCATCCTAACCTTCCAAATAGGAAAATTAAGTCCATCAAATTTAGGAGGGTTTTGATGTTATCGACCATGTTTACTAGTGTATGAATGATGGAATGCAAATGTTGATTAGCAAATTTTAAGGATCTCTCTAAGGATGTTAAGCCAAACCTAGAGTCCAAGCTCTGATACCAATTGAAAATCACCTAGAGGGAGGGTGAATAGGTGATAATGCTAATCAATACACAATTAAAAAAATGATGCAACAATCGCCCAAAACAAGACTAGAAGCCGGATTCCCCGTGAAGGGCTCTGAACTCCTTCTCGTGATTCCTCTGAATATGAGTTGGAGGTGCGCAATGCAATCTTATTGTATGGGACTATGATTAACAAGATGAATGAAAACAAATGAATATTGCAATGAAAATAGAGAGCAAGAAATAAGAGTAATGAAAGTAAAGCAAGAAGTAAGAGCAAGTAAACCAAACGCATACACCGAGAATTTTTCCGAAGTTCGAGCACCCAGCTCTACGTCCCCGCCTTCCCCAGAAGGATTTCTGACCACTATAACTTCACAAAGATGTTACAAATACACCGGAGTACCCAACTCCACAATCTCAAGTACAAGTTCTCTCTTGGTAGTCAAAAGACCACAAACTCTCTTTTGCAAAACTCTCTTCCCTTACAAAGATCCTTGTAGAACAATGAGTAGGATTGAAGCTCTTGTGTGTAAGGAGAAAAGGAAAAAGAAATCAGAGAGTTTTTGAAAACACTTCAGAAAATGAGAGAGATTTTTAGCACAAAAACTAAGAAACCAAGCTCTTTTGAATGCCTTAAATTTTAAAAATTTTTACAAAATTTTCTTGTTATAAACTCTCCCTAAACACCCCTATTTATAGTAGAGGGATAGGGTTAAAGATAAAACTCTCTTAAGCCTAATTGGAAGTATTAAGTTCAAAAACATATCATTTAAACATATTTAGGAAAGAAAAAGACAATTAAAACAGCTCAGAAAATAGCCGTTATGGTTCAAACGGCTCTCTCGGTCGACCGGTCGGTCGACCGGAGTTCAAATAAGAGAGCCGTTGCCGGCTCTCGGTCGACCGACCGGTCGACCGAAAAATACAGAGAGCAAACGACTACAGTCAGGCAGGTTTCGGTCGACCGCTCGGTCGCCCGACAGGGTTCGGTCGACCGACAAACGTGCACACGGATACGCACCATACTGCCAGAACTGCGGTCGACTGGGACGGTCGACCGCCCAGACCTGACATAGTGCGGTCGACCGGTCGGTCGACCGGATCAGGTCAAAAGGCAAAAAATAAAACAGATTTTGAAGGGGTTTGAAATCTAACAAAATATTTTTGATTTGAAAACATGTCTAATACACAAAATTGAGTTATAATAAACAGGCTTTAATTTAAAATAATTTATACATATTTATAGGGAATATTAGAAGGAATGAGGTGTGCGCAAAAACGTGTGTGTAGAGCTTCAAACTATTCACTATTCTTTAACAAAACTAGAAAACTAAAAACAAATCTAATAAAGTCTTCTTGAGCAATCTTGTAAGTCTTGAGCCATGCAATGCCTTGCTAGAGTCTTCTCTTCTATGTTCCTTCCTTGATATGCAAAATACTTCTTTGCTTCATGAACCTAGAAGTTCTTACAATAGCTAAGCAATGGCCTCCAAATATAGTACAATATCTTGAACAAACTTATTAGTACCAAATAGCTCTTATTGATTTGTCATCATCAAAACTCTAAACAAATGGAGAGTGTAACCTTTTGGGCCAACAGTGTGTGTATGTGAACTTGAGCATATCAATACTATCTAATCTTTACAATGATCTAAACATACTAAATACAAACCGAGGTCTTCTTGTCTTCAAGCCGACTCAATCCAAACGCGATCCAACGAGCTTGACTCCAACCGAGTGCTAGATGCAATCTTGACGCACGAGCTCTTGAATCAACATGTAAAAGCTCCAAAACTCCGTTGTTGAAGCTAAACACCTACTAAAACTTGATCAAATATCTGAAACTAAATATTACAAGATTATTAGTAAACTATAACTACATGAGTAATCATCATCAAAACTAAAGCGATGACCCTCTGGGCCAACAAGCTTGTGGTTAGAGTCTACATTATATCTCATGTGGACAATCAACCAGTTAGGAGTTGTCTAGGTCAAGGTTTCTTAGACTAGGCTTGGTTGCTTATCTTTTCTTGTTGACTATGGTGAATTGTTTGTGGGAGTGTTTGTAAATGCAATCGTGGTCGAGGGGACCCAAACACATCTAGGTTAACTAGAACACATCACCACCCAAGTAAGAATCCAAACCAGATCCGATTATGACTGATTGAGGTTCTACCTGCACACAAAAAATACAGAATTTCAGAACTTAAAAATAGAATGTGCAAGTACTCAATTCTACTACTGTAGCAAGTGACTATGCGGGTCGTGATTCACAAGGAGAGACTAGCGATGGAAGCTTTTTAGCAAGTTCTCTTTTATGCTAAAATTAATGGTTAAAGATCTTCTTTTGTTCTTGAAAAGAAAAGGAGAAAAATAAGTTACAAATAAGTTAAGAAGAAAGTGGCAGATTGAGAAGGTGGAGAAAATAGAAAATGAATTTATACAAAGAAATTAAAAAGAGTGATAAAATAGTTGAGAGATTGAGGTGATCTAGACTAAAGAATTAAAAGAAAGAAAATACAAATTACTTACCTCTTTTGTGCTCATATACCTTCGATCCGTAGCTACGACTTACCTAGTCTTGAAGGCGATCAAGTATGGCGTGTAGGATCTTCCCCATTTCCGATCTACATTATGAATAAAAGGACAAGCTAAATTAACAAAAGAACGGTTGGTCATCACCATAGGCCATCAAGGGCACTTGCAATGGTGAAGTAATCTTGAAGCTATCGAATTCACTTGGATTGCAACACATCAGAGGAAAGTAAACGAAAATAAGAGTAAAGAAGGAAAAAAAACTTCAATTCGATTCAAATAATAATGAAAGAAAAGACTTACTTACACCGGTATCACCCCAGTACAAGCTTGCTCTCATTCCTCCATGAAACTCGTCTATTCTCTCAGTTACATAAAGAAAGTAAAAATTAAATAAATAAAAAATCTGCACCAAAAAGAATGAAAAATTGGCCTAAAATCTATCTCTGCTTGATCGTCTTCTCTGCCTCTGATGTGTAGAGTATTTATAACATATAATGGATAAGAAATGAGTTAAAAGATAGGGAGAGCTGGATATTTCTAAATTTGAATCCTTCCCTTATCTTCAAACTTGATTTGATGGGATATTCAGTTCTGATGTACAGCTTGTTGGCGTGTTGATTACTGAATATAACTTACAAAATGACAGAATTAAAAATATTGATCAACTTAAGAGTTGTAGCCCTTTAAGTCTTCTTTCTGGATCATCTTGAATCATCAGATTTGAGTTTTGATAGCGAAAGTTATATTCAAATACTAAAATATATCCAGTCAGAATCTCAGTCAAAATTGCTTCATCTCATCCGTTGATCTTCTCTCTATCCATTATCTCATTAGATTTTGAATTGGACTCTTTGTTTGACCTTATCCTCGGTTGATCTTTAGATAACCAAAATGGATTTATAAAATCTGAAATTTATCCAATTCAATTTGTGTTATCTTTTTGATTTGCTCTGATCTTTAGCTTAACATTACCCCAATCTTTGATTTGTTCTAACTAGATCTGGGGTCATCCTCAGCTAACCAAATAGATCCAGTTAAATATGATTTTAACTGGTATTTATTTGGTTTAATCCTCTTTTTCTTCATGATTATCTTCTGTAAAATAGACATTTAAGATAAGAAAATTAGCAGATTTATTACACGATAAATGTAGGAGTGTAATGAAAAAAAATGCAAAATATGTGTACGATCATGACTCAACTAACATCCTAACAGGATAGGTTCTATCCCATTAGAACTACACTTCCATCATGCATCTAACTTCTATCGGTTGGTGAACAAAACTTTGAGCTCAAATCTCAGTCATCAACACACTTTCTAAGTTTCATGACTTAGAGTCCGAAGATGCGTATTTCTTCATAAGAGAATTTGAGGAAGTATGCTTAATGATGAAAATCTCACACCTTATAAATGATGCTATTAGGTTAAGATTTGTCCCATTTGCTCTTAAAGACTTAGCCAAGAAATGACTATACAACTAGCAGTCAGCTATATCACATCATGGGATGGTTTCATCAAGATCTTCTTGAATAAATTCTATCCTATTCCTAAGACCGTCCTCATAAGAAGAACATCATGCAGTTCAAGTAAGAACCTAGTGAACATTTTGGAGGTACTCTGAGCTCTTCAAAGACCTCCTTGTCCAATGTCCTCATCATGGAATAGAGAAATGGCGAAAATGTCAAATTCTCTATGACAGTTTAGACTACTCAACCAAGACCCTCTTAGAAACCATGTGTCAAGTGGATTCTTACAAAAGGATAAAAATGAAGAATGGACTTATATAAGAATCTAGCTGAAAAGACCATCCAATGGGAACCAACTAATGAAAACTCTGAAATCACCTAGAAGGGGGGGTGAATAGGTGAATAGCTAATCTAATGATGAAATAATGTGAAATTTAAAAACTATTTATGTAAATTAAAAACTATTAAGCTAAACACACCAAGTATAACACAATAGTTGTTGATCCAGAGGCCCTTCACTCTAGTTTCGATGATGATTAACTCATGTAGTTATAGTTACTAATAATCTTGTGATATTTAGTTTCAGATATTTGATAAGATATAGTAGGTGATTAGCTTCAACAAAAGAGTTTTGGAGCTTTCACATGTAGATTCAAGAGCTCGCGCGTCAAGATCGCATCTAGTACTCAGTTGGAGTCAAGCTCGGTGGATCGTGTTTGGATCGAGTCGGCTTGGAGACAAGAAGACTTCGGTGTATTTAGTTTAGTTGTTTAGATCTTGTGTAAAGATTAGATAGTGTTGATATGTCAAGTTCACATACACACACAAGTTTTAAGTTTATTGGTTTTGGTTTTTCGGTTAACCGATTTTGGATTTCATGTCAAAAACATAGATATATATATCTCATATGTATATTAGATTCTATCCATATACAACATGCCTCAAATTTGTTTCAATATCATGCTTTTGTATTTACATGAGTTTTGGAGAAAACGGTTTTCCATTTCAAAAATTCAAGTTTTGAAAAATACCGATTTTATGTTTAAGCCAAATTTCAATATCACAAAAAATGGCTCAGAATTTTAGTCACACAAATTTATATTTCAAAGATCTAATAAAAATTATTTGTGAAAATTTATGTGTATTTTATGAGATTTTTTATAAGACAAAACGACAAGTTTTTAATCCCTTAAAGTTTGGACCTGGCCTTCTGCCGGTCGACCGCTCCGGTCGACCGACATGCACAGACGTGCACAAGCCAGTGGGTTAGAGGGCCGGTCGACCGGGTCGGCGACTGTCAGAGAGTTCTGCTCTCTAGAAATGGCTCCGCCCGACCAGCAGAGAGCTGCTGCTCTCTGTTTCCAGGCCCAGTCGACCGGGCAGTCGACCGTGGCTCAACGGTCATAAAAATGACCGTTAGCCGGTCGACCGGAAGGGCAATTCTGCCCTTTTCAGACTGCCAACGGGCAGAATTCTTGAAGGTTACAAAATTTGCCTTCTCTTGAGTTGTTTCACACAGGATTTTAGAAGAGAAAAATTTTCCATCTTTCAAGTGTTTTACAGCAAAGTTTTTAAAGAGTTTTTGAGTTTAAAAGATCTATTTTTTGTTTTAAAGGGTCGGAAAAATCAAATAAAAATATAGTCTTTGGGAATTGATTTTTGTTCTTCATTTCTATAGCCATCTAGAAGTTTTCCAAGAGTTTTTCTTTGTGATTTATTTTTTAAACTCTTTGTTTTCTCACACTTGAGCTATCATATCTATCCTATCTATTAGGATCTTGTTTTGTGAGGAAAATTGGTTTGTGATTTAGTGAGACCACCAAGAGTTGCAAACCTTCTTTTATTTGAGTTCCCTCTTGTGTAGAGGTGAGTGTGGAGGTTGTGTTGGTATCCCTCTAAGTGTAGAGGTGATTGTGGAGGTTGTGCAATTGGTTTGTTGTTATCCCTCTTAGTGAAGAGGTGATTATTGGAGTGCTGGCTTTGAGCCATATCCCTCTAGTGAGAAGTTGATCTTGTTTTGGCTAAGTGTCCATCCCTCTAAGTGTAGAGGTGATTGTTGTTGTGCCTTGCCTCTAGTGTAGAGGTTGTTGTTAGTTGAGAGAGGAGTTGTGTACTCTAAGTTTGTATTACCCAAATCCTCAGTGGAGGTTCCCTGTGTGGGAAGTCCTGTGTAGACGATATAGTGAAAATCCTTCTATGTGAAGGAAGGGACGTACAGCAGTGGCTCGAATCTCGAAACATATCTTGTTGTTTGCGATTGATTCACTATCTCTAACTCTCTCTCTTATATTGTACCTTACATTATTTCATATTGTTCATATCATACTTATATGCTTGGTATTGTTGTGTGCCATACTTATGTTGAACCAAGAGAGCTTTACATAGCATCTCAACTCTTATTTAGAGAAATTTAGAGGAGATAGTTTAGAGCCCTTCACCGGGAATTCTGCTACACTCTTTGATTATACTAAGTGTGTTACAATTTGTTTTTAATTCCGCATCATTTGTCATTAGATTAGTCTTACACCTATTCATCCCTATAGGTGTACTTTCAAGAGTGTAGCTGAATTCCCAGTGAAGGGTTCTGGACTATCTTCTCAAGATTCCTCTAGATAAGAGTTGAGGTGCCGCTATGGCTCTCTTGGTTGAATACAAGTGTGAGCAAACAATCCCAAGCATATAACAATTTAGTACAAGATATATTAAGCATATAAAGGTATACGCAATATAAGATATAAGCACAAGTGAGAGATAGAGAGAGAACAATCGCAAACACGGGAGATTTGCTTCGAGGTTCGAGCATCCTTGCTCTACATCCCCGCCTTCAATACTATGAAGAATTTCCACTAGAATCGATCCTACTGGATCACTCGGTGTCGCAACACCTATAACGAGTTCACACTAGAACTCCTTGGACTCACTAGTCCCTCTCTTGTTCCCGCAAGAACTACACACACAAGCACACAGCTTGCCGAGGCCCCAACTCTATACCAAGCTCCCACAAGAACTCGAAACAACGCGAACCCGCAAGTTCGCCTCCTCAAAACAAAGTCGAACAGTTGGTGATCTAAATACTTTGATCACCTAAAACTCTCTCACAATAAAGATCCTTAAAGGATTGATGTAGCAATGGATAGCTAAGTATGTATGAGAAAAACTTAGATAGAATTTGTGGTGAAAAACTCAAGAAGTCTCTTTTTCAAAACACTCTTGAAAAAAACTCTCCTTTGATATGGAAGTATTTAGCTCCAAAATAAGTGGAGATAAACACTTAGAAAGGTAGGAAAAACTAGCTTGAAAACCCACTTAAAATATTATTAAAAACAGCTCCAATTTATAGGCCTCCAAAATATAGCCGTTGGGGTCTAACTCAGCAGAAAACTCTGCTGTCGGTCGACCGCCCAGTCGACCGCCAATGGTCGGATTTTCGACCGTTGGGAAAAGCAGTCGACCCGTCGGCCGACCGAAAATTGGGCTATGACCTAGCGGTTGACCGGAGCCATTATAGAGAGCAGAAGCTCTCTGGTGGTCGACAGTGCGGTCGATCGGCCCTTGGCTGTGCACGTTTGTGTACATCAGTAGATCGCCCGGTCGACCGACTTCTGGCTCGGTCGACCATGCGGTCGACCGGCAGAAGGCCTGGTCAGCAATTGTAAAGAGATTAAAACTTGGTCTTTTTACCTCCAATAAAATCCCATAAATTCTCATAAATTTTACAAAAATAAGTTCATTGATATTCTTTGATATACAAACATATTTGATTAAAAATCAAAACATATTACAAAATTTTGAACTATTTTTGTAATATAGAAATTTTGGCTTAACAAAAATCTATATTTTTCAAAATTGATTTTTCCAAAACTTCTCCAAATACAAAAACAAGATATTTTAAACACTTTTGAAGCTTAGTGTGTATGGATATGATCCACTATACATATATGATGAAATATCTATATTTTTACAATAAGCTTTAAAATAAGTTTTGATAAAACACATGTATATTTTGAAGCTTAAAAATCAAACCAGTATTTTCTAAAACAAAAACTCTTTTATGAAAACACATATAAATCTTGTGTGTGAGTGTATATGAACTTGAACAATCCACCAACTAATCTATCCTTTAATCTTATCTAAAAACAAATCTTGACACTTTCAAAACCTGACACAAGTCTTCTGAAAGTCTTCTCTTGAAAATCTTCTTCTTCTTCTAGACTTGGTCCAAACTTTGATCCAATAAGCTAGACTCATCTTGAGTACTAGATGCGATCTTGATGCTCAAGTTCTTGAATCAATATGTGCTAGCTCCAAAACTTGACTTTAAATCCTTGTTGAAGTTAAACACCAAAAAGATCTTGATCAAATATTTGAGACTATTAAACACAAGATCATTAGTACTATAACTATATGAGTTAATAATCATCAAAACTAGAGTGATGGGTTTCTGGGCCACAATCTCCCCCTTTTGATGATGACAAAACTCATGGAGTTATATATGCATGGATTAAAGATAAGCATCATAAAAGCTCCCCCTAACTCATGCATAACAATAAACAAATGATATTCAATGAAGTGTATAAAACTAAACAAATAAATATATGCATAAACAAAGAGATAAACATGCATAAATCAAAAATCCTTCTCCCAAAAATCTTCTCCCCCTTTTGTATAAAACAAGAAAATCCTTCTCCCCCTTTTTTGTTATAAAATAAGAAAATAAAATGAACATGCATATATAAATCATTAAAATATTTTCTCCCCTTTTTGCCAATAAACATGCATATATCAATCAAATAACTCTCCCTTTTTATCAAATCATCAAAAAGGGGCGAAAACAAATCAAATAATGAGGATATATGTATGAGATATACATTCATGAAGAAGAGAGACGTGGAGTTAGCTCCCCTGCATACATGCATTACATGAAGAAGTGATGGCAAAACCCTAACTCACATAAAGCATAAAATACAATGTATAAGTGGAGATTTTAAGCTCCCCTACACACATGTATCACATAAAGAAGAGATGTCAAACTCCTCAATATAAGATACACTCAACATGAATCTATATATAAGAGATGTTAAGCTTCCCTTGCACATAGGCAATACATATCAAAATATTTTTTTTATAAACAAATTTTGATAATACTTTAAGGCAAAATTTTGAAATTTCATAAAACCAAAATCTGATACCACTTGTAAATAAATAGAATTTAAGATACCAATGAAAGTAAAACATTTTGTATGTTTGATACCAATTTATTTTTAATTTTAAGTCATGCTTAGCATAACATAATTGTTCTTTAAACATGTAATGGATATGTAAATCAAGCACAATCAAAACACACACACACACACATATGTATGAAAAAGAAAATACCAATTGAAATTGATATTATTTGAGATTTTGAGACATACATATATAAAAACAAATATGAGTATACAAAAATAGATTTCCATGAAGAACATGTGTATAACTCATAACTATCCACCCTATTCATGTACAAGTTAAAAGATTTTCAATAAGGCTCACAAGGTATGGTCGCCCATCCATCCGCCCTTTAAGGGTAGAAGTTTTCAAAAATAAGATTTGAAAATAGTTATATTTTGAAAACACTATCAAATGAAGAATAAATAACTAGTTTAAAGTATTTTTGAAAAATTAGTTAAACATCCTTCAAATATGAAACCAAATCACATATATCTCATGAAACATACTAAATACATAAGAGTTGACACTCGAAATTATAAAGCTCAAAAATTCTCATGAAATAATGTCATGAGTAAACCAATGAAGTGTGAGTGTACAAGAATCATGTAAATAGCATTTTCATGAAAATGATCAATAAGGCTCAAAATAAATATGAATTTCTTTTATCAAACAAATATGAAAATCATAAAAATCAACCTTCAAGGTATATGTATGTTCTATCAAAACTAACAATATACATACATATCCTAAACACAAACGAGTCCATAATGTAATTTGCATGAAGGCAAGTGACTCAAGGGTATACATGTATATTTATTAGTTAGACAAGAATTAACATATACATGAAGCAAAACATACACAAAATAGGGAAAATAAGTGTATATGAAGGGAATCATCAAAACTAGGTTATACATGTTACATGTAATGAGTACAAAAGAGCAATGAGGTACAAACAAATAAGAATCAATTGTTGCTCATTATTTGTTCAAGTATATACACAAGTTCTAATGAAAAGTTCATTTAAACAAGTATTCACCACAAGAAGTACAAAGTCAAAACATGTTAAAATCATTATCTATGAAAAGCATGTAAACTAAATGAGAGTTTAGAGATAGCTACTAAATCATATGTACTAATCTCTAAGTCTCCAAAACATGGTGGTCCTCCCACAAAAACTTCCTTGATAGTGATGAATCAATAGGGTATGTCCATCTAGTTCTTGCATCCACCACCAGGCACCAATCCTCTCACGTCATGCGAGAGCCCACACCTACATCAAATATAAGAGGTGAGAATTTTGGTACCCATTTTCTTTTGGGTGCACGGGGGTTAGCACTATTTGGAACCCAAAACATTTTTATTAGCAAAATTAGTATATTTATCAAAATAAAACTTTACAAATGGCCTTTGCGGCCACAATGTGTACATTTGTACACTCTAGCATGCACATGAGAATGAGTGTGATCATGATGTGTAAAGTGTGCATATGTATGCTGTGGGTTATGTAAATGAACATGTGGAACTTATTTCTTTTGAAACAAGATTTCCAATTTAGAATGATTAAATGTACAATTGCTCAAAGTTGAGCTCATATTAATTTATTCTATTTTCAAAAATTGAATCACATTTTATCAATAGTGGCATGAAGAGCATGGCAAGTATGAGAATCAACAACCTTTTTCTTTTTAGAAACTATTTTTTTTCTTTTGAAATAATTTTTCTTTTTAAACGGTTGTTTTCTTCAAAGCAAATTCTTTTTCTTTTTCCACCCAGTTGATTTTATTTTTCAAAGAATTATTTCCTTCACAAAGATCATTTAATTTATAAAATAAGAAAATATTCTCCTTTTTTAAAGATTCATTTTCTTTAGAATGTTTTTCAATTTATTTGAAAAGAATCTTTTTCTTTGAAATGGACTCATATTTATTTTTCAATCTTTTATGGTCCTTTAAGCAAATCATATTTTTCAAGGAGTTGTTGACAAAATAAAGCAAGTCATCATATGACAAGTCAACATCCTCATCAGGCTCGGATTCAGAATTTACCTCAAGGGAGTTATCCCTGGACCATATAGCACAAGTTGGAAGCATTGCTTCCATCATCCGAGTCACTCCCCGCATAATATTACTTTGTTCGCCAAGGGAGACTATAATGTTCCATATTATAAAAGCCGAATCAAAATGAGCAACCTAGATAAATATTCATCATTTAGAGTACTATTTAAAGCATGGATGGCTTTTGCATTAGCCTCAAGATATTCCCATTAAAACAATAAGAGTCCTTAATAGTGACAAAATAAAAATGAATTCCTAGGGTTTTGAGGTATATTGACATCTTAACTTTTCATATTTGGATGTTAAGAATATCAAACATGAGAGGTGTCATGAGATCCATATGTGTGTGTACAAATATCGTGATTAGCTAAAAGGAGAATTTTTAACTCAAGGTTGTTAGACCCAAATCAAGAGCACCAAGCTCTGAAACCAATCGAAATCACCTAGAGAGGGGTGAATAGGTGACTAGCTAATCTAATGATGAAGTAATGCGGAGTTAAAAACTATTTATACAAACTAAAAAACTATTAAGCTAAACACACCAAGTATAAACAAGAGTGTTGCCGAATTTTCGGTGAAGGGCTCTGGACTATCTCTTTAAGATTCCTCTAGATAAGAGTTGAGGTGCCGCTATAGATCTCTTAGTTGAATACAAGTGTGAGCAAATAATCCCAAACATATAACAATTTAACAGAAGATATATTAAGCATATAAAGGTATATAACAATTAAAGCACGCAAGATATAAACACAAGTGAGAGAGAGAGAGAGAGCAATCGCAAACACGGAAAATTTGTTTCGAGGTTCGAGCACCTTGCTCTATGTCCACGCCCTCAACACTATGAAGGATTTTCACTAGAACGATCCCACCGGATCACTAGGTGTCGCAATACCTACAACGAATTCACACTAGAACTCCTTGGACTCACTAGTCCCTCTCTTATTCCCGTAAGAACTACACACGCAAGCATGCTGGCTTGTCAAGGCTGCACCTCTACACCAAGCCCCCACAAGAACTTGAAACAACGCGAACCCGTAAGTTCGCCTCCTCAAATATAAAGTAGAACACTTGGTGATCTAAATATTTTGATCACCTAAAACTCTCTCACAACAAAGATCCCTATAGGATTGATGTAGCAATAGATAGCTCAAGTATGTGTGAAAAAAATTTGGATAGAATTTGTGGTGAAAAACTCAAGAAATCTCTTTTTCAAAAACACTCTTGAAAAACTCTTCTTTTGATGTGGAAGTATTTGGCTCTAAAACAAATGGAGATAAACACTTAGAAAGGTAGGAAAA
This sequence comes from Agave tequilana, assembly GCA_038442645.1. NCBI lineage: Eukaryota > Viridiplantae > Streptophyta > Magnoliopsida > Asparagales > Asparagaceae > Agave > Agave tequilana. Next base: position 6,098 of record JAVJIF010018873.1, on the reverse strand, counting down.
ACTAGCTTGAAAACCCACTTAAAATCTTATTAAAAATAGCCCAAAACAGCCCCAATTATAGGCCTAAAAAAATATAGCCGTTGAGGTCCAACTCAGCAGAAAATTCTACTACGGTCGACCACCAACGGTCGGATTTCTGACGTTAGGAAAAGCGGTTGACGGTCAGTCGACCGAAAACTGGGCTATGACTAACGGTCGACCGCCCGGTCGAGCGGAGCTATTTACAGAGAGCAGAAGCTCTCTGGCGGTTGACCACCTTGGCTGTGCACGTTTGTGCACATCGGTTGACCGCCCGGTCGACTGACTTCTGGCTCGGTCGACCGTGCGGTCGACCGGCAGAAGGCTGGTCAACAATTGTAAAGGGATTAAAACTTGGTCTTTTTACCTTCAATACAATCCCATAAATTCTCATAAATTCTACAAAAATAAGTTCATTGATATATTTTGATATAAAAACAGTTTGATTAAAAATCAAAACATATTACAAATATTTTGAACTATTTTGTAATATGGAAATTTGGCTTAAACAAAAAATCTGTATTTTTCAAAATCGATTTTCAAAACTCTTCCAAATACAAAAATAAGATATTTTAAACACTTTTGAAGCTTAGTATGTATGGATATGATCCACCACATATATATAATGAAATATCTATGTTTTTGACAATAACCTCTAAAATAATTTTGATAAAACACATGTATATTTTGAAGCTTAAAAATCAAACAGGTATTTTCTAAACAAAACTCTTTTATGAAAACACATATAAATCTTGTGTATGAGTGTATATGAACTTGAGCAATTCACCAACTAATCTATCTTTACATCTTATCTAAAAATAAATCTTGACACTTAGAAACCTGACACAAGTTTTCTGAAAGTCTTCTCTTGAAAATCTTCTTCTCTTCTAGACTTGATCCAAACTTTGTTCCAATGATCTAGACTCATCTTGAGTACTAGATGCGATCTTGATGCCGAGCTCTTGAATTAACATGTGCTAGCTCTAAAACTTGATTTTAAATCCTTTGTTGAAGCTAAACGCCAACTAAGATCTTGATCAAATATCTGAGACTAATTAAATACAAGATCATTATTACTATAACTACATGAGTTAATCATCATCAAAACTAGAGTGATGGGCCTCTAGGCCAACAAACTCTAGGAATTCAAACTTCATCTCTTCAAAAGGAGGTCTCCATTCAATTTAAACATCCATAGCTGTCGAGGCTAGAATAGAAAATCTAGCGAGAAGACTGAAAGTTTTAGAAACTATGGAACCAGTTCCAGTCAACCAAGTCAGCTCAAACCAATTTCAACTCTGGGATGTACTTACTGTCAAGTCATGAATCATGTATTTGAGAGAGTGGCTAGTGTTCCATGCTCAAAAATAATTTTCTGAACTGATGAATGCGGTCTTTTCAAGGCCCAACAATAATCCTTACGCACAAACGTACAATACTGACTGGAGAAATCACCCGAATTTCTCATGGAGTAAAAATAACAATGACCACTCATGATCAAATCATTCAAACACTTCCAACATTCTAATAATTCGTTCAATTATCAACCCAACTTTTCAAATTACCATCTCAATTCTTCTAACCATAACCCAATTTTCCCAATTATCAACAAAATTTTCCCAACCAAGCTCCACAATCTTCCTTCCAAAATCTCTACTTGAGAAGAAAATGACTGTTTTGAGAAGAACATGAAAAGGTACATGAAGAACTAAGAGTGCCTCATGCAAATAATACAGAACAATACAGAATAGCCATACACAAGCCATAACAAGGCTAGAGATTCAAATGAGTCAATAGCTAATTCACAGAATGAGAGGCTAAATGGTATCTTGCCCAGTCAGCCAGTAACGAATCCTAAGAATTCCCACCATGCCCTTTTGGCTGAGGATCAACCACTGAATCAATGTAATGATGTTCATACATTGAGGTCGAGAAAGAAAGTTGATAATCAAATGTCAACACCATTCATCCCATTCAGCACAACCACACATAAGCATCCACCTTATCTAGTCTCAATCCTTCCAAAAACCTGACGAGTCTGAAAAAGATAAGTCAATCAGTCAGGTGCACAAGCCTGTAGTATCATTTCCTAATAGGTTGAAGAACAAAAATAAAATGCAACATGGATAGATAATTGAGATTTTAATCAAGTTAAGATAAACGTGCCTCTTCATGATGCGATTCAACAAGTCCGTCATATGCCAAATTTTGTAAGGACATGTCTACCAAGAAGAGAAAGACTAACGTATCCAAAAAAGTCTTCTTAGCCACTAACATTAGTGAGCTACTGTCGGCACCGATCCCTGTCAAGTACAAGGATCCTGATTGTCCTATCATTGCTTGCACAATAGGACAAGCCGAAATTAGTCGTGCACTACTTGACTTGGGAGCAGGTATCAATTGCTCCCTTCTCAGTTTATCAACAACTTGGGTTGACTAAGCTTAATCCAACCCGAGTCACCATCTCACTGGCTGACCGGTCAGTGAAAGTTCCCAAAGGAAAAATTAATGATGTCCTTATTCGGGTCGGGGAGTTATCTTCCGGTGATTTATAGTTCTGAAACGCAACTGTTTCCAATCTTAGGTCTCAAACTCCTGTTATCTTAGGGTAACCATTCCTTGTAACTGCCAATGCAATAATCAATTATAGTAATGAATCCATGAGTTAACCTTTGGAGAGACATGACTAGAAAAGTCAATGTCTTCAACTTAGGAAAGCAATCTCAAGATATAGAAGACCAAACATTTGAAGTCACCCTCATTGAGAATATCACAAGTGAACATAGATAATAATTGAAAGTAAAAACTGAGAGTGAATTCGAATTGGAGTCTATGGATTTTGATCTTGATCATATTGTCGAGTTTACTGTGAATTGGGCGTCAAGTCCTGTTTCACCAAGTCTGGAGTCAACAAAATTGGCTCCTCCTCCATTGAGCCTTCTTTTCCTTAGAATTGAAAGCCTTACCAAAATATCTCAAGTACGTCTATCTAGGCGCACAAGAGACTTTGCCCATCATAATTGGATCTCATTTGACTGATGGGGAAGAAGAGAACCTCATGTCAATTCTTAGAAAAATTGAGAAGCCATTGGTTGGACTATGACCGACATAAAAGGGTTGAGTCCAGCTATCATTCAACATCGTATTCATCTTAATGAAGAGGCAACACCAAAGAGAGACTTACAGCGTGAGTTAAACCCTATATGTAAGAGGCTATTCGTACTGAAATTTTGAAACTTTTAGATAATGGGATCATTTATCCCATTTCTGACAGCCAATGGGTCACTCTGTCACGCGGTTCGAAGAAATTCGGGTTTATCATAGTGAAAAATGAGAACAAGAGTTGGTCCAAACTTGACTCCCACAAAGGTTCGAGTTTGCCTTGACTATAGAAAATTGAATGCAGCACTTGTCGCCATAAGTGCTCAACTTGATAACCTGATCCAAACCATGGAGTCCTCTAATCAAATCCTAGATAGAATCATTAGTAAAGTCAAGAAGTCTGATAACACTAATTCTCCAATAAATCCATACACCTCAAATGAACTAATTCAAATCACCGTAGCCAATGACAGATTAAAGGAAGGTATTCCGGTGATTAAACTCGACCCTATGGGCATGTTGCTGCCAACTGCCCAACTCCAATCAAAGTCGCTCAAGTTAGGAAACCACATGTAACAAATTCAGAGCCCCTCCTCCCTTACTACCGACACCACCTTCTCCATGTCTCTCCACTTCTGAGTTGCCATCTCACTGGCTGACCGGTCAGTGAAAGTTCCCAAAGAGAAAATTAATGATGTCCTTATCCGGGTCGGGGAGTTTATCTACCCGGTTGATTTATAGTTCTTGAAATGCAACCTGTTTCTAACCCTAAGTCTCAAACTCCTGTTATCTTAGGGCATCCATTCTTGTAACTGCAATGCAATAATCAATTATAGTAATGAATCCATGAGGTTAACCTTTGAAGAGGACATGACTAGAGAAGTCAATGTCTTCAACTAGGAAAGTAATCCCAAGATATAGAAGATCAAACATTGAAGTCAACCTCATTGAGAATATCACAAGTGAACATAGATAATAATGAAAGTAAAAACTGAGAGTGAATTCGAATTGGAGTCTATGAATTTTGATCTTGATCATATTGTCAGGTTTATTGTGAATTGGGCGTCAAGTCCTGTTTCACCAAGGCTGAGTCAACAAATTTGGCTCCTCCTTCCATTGAGCCCTCTTTTTCCTTAGAATTGAAATCCTTACCGAAATATCTCAAGTACGTTATCTAGGCGCACAAGAGACTTTGCCATCATAATTGGATCTCATTTGACTGATGGGGAAGAAGAGAACCTCATGTCAATTCTTAGAAAAAATGAGAAGCATTGGTTGGACTATGACCGGCATAAAGGGGTTGAGTCCAGCTATCGTTCAACATCATATTCACTTAATGAAGAGGCGACACCAAAGAGAGACCCACAGCGTGGGGTAAACCCTATAATGTAAGAGGCTTTCGTACTGAAATTTTGAAACTCTTAGACAATGGGATCATTTATCCCATTTCTGACAGCCAATGGGTCAGTCCTATCCACATGTTCTGAAAAAATTCGGGTTTACCATAGTGAAAAATGAGAACAAAGAGTTGGTCCAAACTTGAATCCCCACAAAGGTTCGAGTTTGCATTGACTATAGGAAATTGATGCAGCACTTGCCGCCATAAGTGCTCAACTTGATAACCTGATCCAAACCATGGAGTCCTCTAATCAAACCCTAGATAGAATCATCAGTAAAGTCGAGAAGTCTGATAACACTAATTCTCTAGTAAATCATATACCTCAAATGAACTAATTCAAATCGCCGTAGCCAATGACAGATTAAAGAAAGGTATTCCGGTGATTAAACTCGACCCTAAAAGAATCAAGGATGAAAATCCTACTCTTCCAGTAGTCACGCCCGTGATAAAGAGGTCTACCGACAGAGACTACTCAACCTTAGTCCTACAATTAAGTGTTATAAGTGTCAAGGCTATGGGCAATGTTGCTGCCAATTGCCCACTCCAATCAAAGTCGCTCAAGTTAGGAAACCGCCTGTAACAATTCAGAGCCGCTTCCTCCCTTACTACCGACACCACCTTCTCCACTTTTTACTGTCGACTCCTACTGTCATTATCTGCTCTGGCCATCAACATCTGCCTCCTCTATTGCCGACACCTACCCTATAATCACAGAGCTTGTTGATGTCCTCTCTGAAGAACCTATTTGCCAGGCGGAAGAATCTGAAAACTCAGACCTTGACGAAAAGATTATAGGCGATAACCTGAGAAGTCCAATACTTCGAGTCCTCTTGAAGTTGTTCTAGACATTATAGAGTTTACTGATATCTCTCCTAAAGACAGTGCTCAGAATCTCCCCGAAGTCAACCCATCGTCAAGGAATCTGTCACTGTCTTTTCCAAAAACCTCCAGATAAGCTATTACTGACGCGTGATATCCAACACGCCATTGAGTTAATCTCAAGAGCTAATTTTTCTACTTGCACACTCTAGGTGGATCCTATCAAGCAAATCGAACTTAAAGGGCAAGTTAATGAGTTATCACTAGAGGTTAACCAATCGTGCCTTGTCCTAATAAACATTCACTTTTATGAGGACAAATTTGGAACTATATAGTGACAAAAGATGTTGGTCAGATCAGGGATATTCCCATCTATGGTCGATCTGCATTCGAGAACTTAGGGATGTCGTTATGGGAGAACCTCACAGTCTGCAGAGTATCAACTTTTTCTCCCTTATAGTTAAACAAAAGGGTATGTTCACTCGACTTTGTTAGCCCAAAGGCCCATCACTCTAGTTTTGATGATGATTAACTCATGTAGTTATAGTACTAATGATCTTGTGTTTAATTAGTGACAGATTTATGATCAAGATCTTAGTAGGTGCATAGCTTCAACAAAGGATTTAAAGTGAAGTTTTGGAGCTAGCACTGTGTGATCCAAAGAGCTTTTGGATCGTGTTTGGACCAAGTCAAGAAGATGAGAAGACTTCAAGTGAAGACTTCAAGAAGATGAAGACTTGAGTCTAGGTTTATTTTTAGA